>ML483762.1:1811-12983 GCA_005239535.1 Nicotiana rustica
CAAAACTTGTTCTTCTCTACTCAAAATATATTTACAAAACTGAAGAAATATCCAAAGATATTATTTTCTTCCCCAAAGATACCAAAAAATGGCTGCTAGGTCGAGTGTATAAAAGTTGAAGTTAGAAAATGTGATTTTACACTTTTGTCCAAATCTGATGCCCGACTACCGCACCTGCGGAAGATTCATCGCAGGTGCGATTCCGCAGGGGCGGAATATTTCTCGCAGGTGCGGGTTCTGAGTTGTGTCACTTTTCCGCAGGGGCGGATGTCTGGTCGCACTTGCGGTTCCGCAGGTGCGTGAATTTCATCGCAGGTGCGAGATTAGGCTGGTTTGAATTCCATCGCAATTGCGGACATTTGGTCTCACCTGCGGTTCCGCAGGTGCGTAAAAAGCACTGCATGTGCGAGTCTTGTGTGCCTGAGCCATCTTCGCAGGGGCGACAGTTCCTCGCAGGCGCGAGGTCACGCTTGCGTCCTAGAATCCGCCGGTGCGGAATCACTGAAGCCTTTCATGCACATTTTCACCACTTTTTGTCCAACTTTCAGTCCAATTAAACACCAACCTTCATAGCATCATTTCCCTGAAAATTGAGCAATTATTCACTAACAACGACCTCAAATTATCATTTAACAATACAAAATCTAATGAGAAAAGGCTAAAATGAGTGGTAAAATCAGCACTCATCAACCGACAAGTCACATAAGCAGAAAAAGATACGGGGGAAACACTAAACAAGAGATTGGTGCTAATACACTCAAAACGACCGGCTGGGTCATTACATCCTCTCCCTCTTAAGAGAATCGTTCATCCTCGAACGAGTATAGAGACATACCTGAAGTAGTGAAAAGATGAGGGTAACGGCTGCGCATATCATGCTCGGTCTCCCAAGTCACCTCCTCGACCGGCTGACCCCTCTACTGATCCTTCACGGAAGCAATGTTCTGACCTCAGCTTTCGAACTTGCCTGTCCAAAATAGCCACCGGCTTCTCAACATAAAATAATTCCTTGTCCAGCTGAACTGGGCCTGAAATCCAACACATGAGATGGATTGCCGTGATACTTTCATAGCATAGAGACATGGGATACTGGATGAACTCCTGTCAGACTAGGAGGCAAGGCAATCTCATAAGAAACCTCCACAACACATCACAACACCTCAAATGGGCCGTTAAACCTTGGGCTTAGCTTGCCTTTCTTTCCAAACCTCATAACACCCTTCATGCGTGACACCCGAAGCAGGACCCACTCGCCAACCTGAATGCAGCATCACGAACCTTCCGATCCGCATAACTATTTTGTATGGACAGGGCTAAGTGAACCTCGAAACTCCATCACACACTCACGAAGCATATCCTCTAATATTTGAATAGTGTGATTGGACTATCATTCCGTCTGAGGGTAAAATAATGTGCTCATCTCTACTCAAGTACCCAACTCATATTATACGGCCCTCCAGAATCGTGATGTAAATTGCGTAACCCAGTCAGAGATGATGGATACTGGCACGCCATGAAGTCTGACGATCTCGCAGATATAAACTCGAGCCATGTGCTCGGAATAATAGGCAGTCATCACAGGAATGAAATGAGCTGACTTAGTCAGCCTATCCACAATCACCCAAATTACATCAAACTTTTTCTGAGTCCGTGGAAGCCCAACAACGAAGTCCATAGTGATCCGCTCCCACTTCCACTCCGGAATCTCTAACTTCTGAAGCAACCCACGTTGATGCTCACAATCCACCTGTTGGCAATTTAGACACCGAGCTACGTACTCCACTATGTCCTTCTTCATTCTTCTCCACCAGTAATGCTGCCTCAAGTCCCGATACATCTTAGCAGCACCCGGGTGAATTGAGTATCGCGAACTGTGAGCCTCCTGGAGAATCAACTTATGCAAACCATCTACATTGGACACACATAGCATTCCTTACATATTCAATGCACCATCATCCCCAATAGTAACCTCCTTAGAATCACTGTGCCAGCTTGTGTCCTTAAGGACAGGTGGGTGGGGGTCATCATACTGACGCTCCCTGATATAATCATAAAGAGAAGACCGAGAGACCACACAAGCCAAAACTCGACTCGGCTAAGAAATATCCAATCTTACAAACTGGTTGGCTAAGTCCTGAACATCCAATGCCATGGGCCTCTCTACTACTAGTAGATATGCTAAGCTCCCTAAACTCTCCTCCCGGCAACACAAAGTACCGGACACCACATTGGCGTTCCCGGGACTGTAAAAAATAGTGATATCATAGTCCTTAAGCAGCTCCAACCACCTCTGTTGATGCAAGTTAAGTTCCTTTTGCCTGAATAGATTCTACAAACTCCGATGATTGGTGTAAATCTCACAAGGGACACCATACAAATAGTGCCGCCAATATTCAAGGCATGAACAATAGCTTCTAACTCAAGGTTGTGGACAAGATAGTTCTTTTCATGCACCTTTAGTTGTCTAGACGCGTAGACAATCACCCTACCGTCCTACATCAACATCACGCCAAGACCAATCTGTAACGAATCACAATATACAGTATAAGACCCTGATCACGCTCAACTATGTCTACTAAAAGACTAAGCGGGTGTTGCAAATATAATCTGGGTATTTTTCCCAGCGTCGAATCCCGTAGGGAATTAGCATATCAAATGTTGTTAGAGTACTAAATTCTCAATAATCAACTTTCTCAAAAGTTATGAATATCAATTTGTGTTTGTTATACTACTACAGCTGAACGGAAATAATAAACTAAAGATTAACAAACAATAAGGTGTAAACAATTGGAATAAAGGTCTAAGGTTATGGTTTTCCCCGTTGGTGAAATTCCTTCTTGTGTAGTTCCTATAGTTTTGACTTAGGTTTCTCTATCAATCATGAACACTCCAATTATCAAAAATCTCTCTCAAGTAAGTATGATAATTTACTAGACGCACTCTCTCAAGTTACGCTAGCTAGATTGTATTATAGTTCACTTTAGATTGCACCCGAGGTATCGTTATCTCTAATCCAACCTCTAAACCCTCCGTTATGACTCTCGCCTATAATAAGGGAGTGATGTTTTTCAAATAATTACCTAAATATGCACTCTCTCTCAAGTATCGACATACTAAATACGCACAGCTAATTGAGGGCCCTTCAATCAACTACAACAATAACGTAGTTGAAACAATAGAGATTAACAACCAAACAAAACTATATTGATATCACAATTAGTTCATCCCCAACGGGTTCCACCAAAACCTTAGATTAGAAAAGTTAGCTACTCATGCTCAAGAACAATAAAAACCCAAAAGATATCATAATTCTCAAAAACAAAGATTAAAAGAAGAAATTAGAAAAACTGTAATGGTTTCTTGTCTTCTCACAATGAGTCTTGCCTCCTTTTTGTGTCTAAAAACAAGAATCTCCTCTCTTGGGCGGATTTACAATGTTTAAATAGGGTATGCCAATTTATTCCCGTGTTTTGCACTTAAGTCCTTCAGTTTTCTGGTCTTTCAGCTTTCGCATGTGACCGCGGTGGATTACTCACATTCTGCTTCTAGTTATTTTGCCTACCGCGCTCCAGCCGCGGTCGCGGTGGGCTATTTTCCAGCAATTTCAGCCTTTTTTTCTTATGCTTTTATCACGGGTTCTTCTCGATTGGCCTCAAACTCCCTTAATTGACTCCAAATTTCTCCAAAGTATCTCTTATCATAGAGTATCTCATGCAAAGCATAAAAACACTAATCATAGCATTTTGTTATCAATATTCACATTAAAAACATAATAAAGTATGGTTCATTAGGGGTGAAAATATAGTCTAATTCACCTATTATCAATACCCCACACTTAAACTGTTGCTCGTCCTCGAGCCGCAAAACCACACTCTATAGGCCTAATCTTCTCAAGCATTTCCCTATAGTGTCACACCACAACATTTTACAACATTGAACCTAGTCATGTAACCTCTATGCCTCAAATGGTGACTCTACATGCCGTGCCATATTCTTACTTCCTCAAAGTACTCTACACAGAGGTCAAGATTTACCTTTCCGTCATGAATCACATGCCCTCACATCGCACAATCGAGAGTAGTTCCACAAGAGTAATATTAAGAACAAGCAGGAGCTTTAAGTAGAAAGAATTCACTCACTCTCGAAAAGAACATTCATATGCCACAAAGATACACCATAGGCTTGCCCGTAGTGTTATACTCTACGAATCGAGTCCATTCAGTCTAAGATCAATTAGGTCTTTATTAGGTTGTAATGTAGGCTAAAGGACGGGTAAGACATATTTAGATATAGTGACTAACCTCCCTAAGCACTTTTACACTACTGTAGCTTTCAGCCCATTCTTATGTTTGGCCAGAATTTCCCCACTCTCTTTAGTTTACCCCAAAATTTCATTAGGTGCACTTTTTCTTCAACTCACCACCCGTCAAGGACTGTATTTATTCATTGTCCTTCTTTCTTCTATATTATTTTTTTTCAGTGGTGTTCATTCTTTTATGCTTTGCACCATTCTTCCTATTTCGTTGATTCCACTCAAAAACCATACCACCACCCCACACTTAGACTTTTACATGTTCTTTACAATTCAAGTGCTTATAGGAGATATAAGGTTCAAATAGGCAGTCTATTCAAACAATTGGGTATGCTTTGTAATGTGGTTGCCAACAAAAAAGGCTTATAAGCTCAAAGGGGTTAACTATGGTGAATTTCAAGCAGGTGGATACATATTTATGTGTGGCTTAACAAAGAAATGCCTATATCACTTCTAAGACTGAACGAACTACTATGTCGCTTTGCACACACACATGGCAAGTTCTAGGTATCAAATGTGGACATAGAGTACAATGCAAATACCTTACACACACATGACACATAATTCACTCCAGATTGGTTCATCAATACACTCCTACTGTGCATTCAAGTTAGTTACAACATGAAAAATTAAGGCATCTACAAGAGTCAACAAATGAGCCTAAGCGTCACACTCTAGGGTCTTTGGTGTTCGGGTGTAACACACTAAGGGATGCAATTTCCGTTTAGCTCTTTGCCCAAGAGAAACCTAACAACTAAAAAAATAAAAAATAATTCTAACTATACCCGGTTCAAGCTAAACCCTTGGAAAAGAACCGTGGTCAAAAGAAAAACCAAGGGGGAGTTACTACACTACCTCAAAAGAAAATAAAAAATATTTTTGGTATTTTCTTTGGACTAACTTCCCTCAAGAAAACTGCCTAAGTAGTCCATCATCAAGAAGAGTCCACTACATTTTCTAGTTTTATTTATTTATTTATTTTTAAATTCGACTTAATACCCTCAAGAGACTCGTCGGAAGGTGTCCGTCTTCGGGCCAAGTCAAACTAATTGAAGACAACAATTTCAACTATAAACAACAAACAGATCAAAAACTATCCACATATACAACAACAAAATTTTCCCCCACCCCACACTTGAAAAATTGTTATGTCCCCATGTCAACAACAATAAAGTACAGAGGGGTAAGGAGACTTCCCTGGTTATCAGTCGTCCTTAGAGATGGTGGCTGGGTCAAGGTGACAGGACCTCCCTAGCGCACGAAACCACGCCATTATCCGCTTCCCGGACTTTGCATTTTGGGTAGCAATTGCCTCAATCCTGACATTGAGGGTGTCCACCGAGGTGCGAAGGCCGGCCACATCCTCCTCTAAGGTAGACAGTCGGGTGCTCCGCCGAGGTTGAGAAGGACCCGCCTCATCATGAGATGACCTAGGCGGTGCAACATCAGGAATAATCTCATCCTCGCCATCAACAGCGAGAGGAACCAGCTGCTCTTTGCCCACTGAAATTTTTCTAGCTCGGAACGGTGCCTTCTTCACCAGTTTTCCTTCAAGGAGGCAATTCTCAGGTACCTTGGCTATCTGGCACATCTTGGTGACTAGTGAAGGGAAGTTGAACCCTTTCATTACCTCAGGCGAGCGGATGGACATTTCATCATGGAGTACCTGAGCTACATCAAAATCCAGCCGGTTGACAAAGCACCAAACCATCACAGCTCGAGTGGGATTGACATCAGTGGTATTGCTGGAGGGTAAGAGGCGGCTACAAATAATGGTAAACCAGCATTTGGCCTCCCAAGTGAAAGAATTAGAATTCAGTGTGACGCCCTCTTTGACCCATGTAGGCACCCCTCCCACACAGATTGTCTGCACAAGCATGGTCCAGTTGACCGGGGGTTGCTGATGGAGTAGGTAGTTGTCAATATCCCCAGAGAAGGTAGGAAGTCTGTAAACCCGACGTATGGCCTCCAATGAGGCGTTCACCTTTATTTTTCGGACAGTGACTACCCGGTTCACATGTTCCGAGCAATTCGCGTAGAATTCCCGGACCATCAGAATAGTAGCTTCCTCAGGTTCGTCGAAGAATACCTCTAACTGGTGCCTCCTAATTTCATCGAACATTTTCGGGAACTCGTACTGTAGTGCTTCCCTGTCAATCGGAACCTCGTGGACCATTTTCCGGGCAGACTTTGCATTAAACCTATCCTCGGCCTCTTTTGAAACAAACCAGGCTGAGTCAAACTGGCTAGTGCTTGTCGGGGTTCTTCTTTTCCGTGAGTGAGACATGGTACCTGGTACAATAAGGTCAATAGTTAGAGAGTTTTCAAGGTGTGTGCCAATCGGGTGATTACTCATATTTCACTACCACGACGGTCACAATGCCAAATATTTGCTCAATTGGGCCATTATACAAACACCATGTGTGCATGATTCGTGACAAGCCAATATTTTCCCCATATGGAATGGAGCCTCCCTAATTTAGACAACAAACAAGTACCAATCTACCCCAACTACTCAATAATTTCCCCACCATTGTCAAACCTACACCAACTACCCTACATCAAGTCCAAATATACAAAGACCCACAAAAATGAGCCATAGATAGTTGAAGAATCACCATTACACGACACTACAACATGAATCTACCACAAAATAGAAAAAATAAAAGCAAAAAGAAGAAGAAAAGAGAAAAAAAACAAAAAGACTTACTTGCACAGTGATGTAGATGAGAGAAGTGGGTGGTCAAAAATGGAGGTTAGGGAGAGGAGAAAGACGTGAGTGTGGGGAAGAAGAAGAGGGAACTCTGTGGGAGATAGGGTAAGGGGGGCATCTGTGAGAGGGAAGGGGAAAATTGTGGAAGATAGAAGAGGGAAATATGTAGGGACTAGGTTTAAGAATAATGGTGGGGAAGTGGCGAGAGGTGGGGGTAAGGGGTGGGTAATTAGAGTAAAAAGGTAAGGAAAAAAGAAAGAAAATAAAAGAAAACAGTAAGAATTAAAAGAAAAAGAAACTTACGTGGGCGGCAGGTGGCTCGCCGCGGTCACGGCGCGATCGACCGCTGTCGCGCGAGGTTCAGAGAGTTTGAAAATGTCGCGGTCATGCCGCGGCCCACGAGAGATTCTGAGAGGGTGGATTTTTACCGCGGCCGCGCATGATTCAGAAAGTCCCACTTTCTCCACGGTCGCGCTGCGGTGACGGATGTACGGAAAAAACTTTGAAGCTTCATATGTTGTCGTTGTCACGCCACGGTACCTCCGCGGCCGCGGTGGTCAGTACTCGCCTATTTGTGTGTTTTCCTCATATTTTTACCTTACCAAAGTTATTTTATGACCACGTATTTTCTCTACACACCTCGAAGCTTGTCCTGCACACTCAAAAACTTGTTAGATGTATGTACATCAATCACAACACAAACAAAAGAGAAAACACTAAAATCATGGGTTGCCTCTCACGCAGCGCTTGATTTAACGTCGTGGCACGACAAGTACAACAATCAATGGGTTGCCTCCCATGAAGCGCTTGATTTAATGTCGCGGCACGACGCAGAATGAGCGTATTTAAGGCTTGCTCAACCTCTGCGGTTCAAAAAGATGCACCACAGACAACTCATTGGTCTCATTCATCCCCACATACAGTTTTAATCTTTGTCCATTAACCTTGTAGTCATTGGCCCCATCTTCAGTAGCAATCTCCACAGCCCAAGAGGGAAACACTGTGACCACTTTGAATGGTCCATACCATCGGGACTTGAGCTTACTCGGAAATAATCTCAATCTCAAATTGTAGAGCAATACTTTGTCTCCAGGTTTGTAATTTCGGTCCACAATGTTTTTGTCATGTAACCTCTTCATTCTCTCTTTATATAGCCTCGTGCTTTCAAATGCTTGATATCTGAATTCCTCCAACTCATGTAGCTCTGTGACTCAATTTTCACCCGCAGCATCAAGATCCAAGTTCAACTGCTTCAATGGCCACCAAGCTCGATCTTCCAGCTCTACAGGCAGGTGACAGGCTTTACCAAATACCAACTTGTACAGAGACATACCTATTGGTGTTTTAAATGCAGTTCTATAGGCCCAGATTGCATCATCAAGCTTTTTATCCCAATCAGTTCTTGTGGCGTTTACTATTTTGGTCAGCACACTCTTGATTTCACGTTGATACTTCAACCTGCACACTCGTCTGTGGGTGATAAGGGGTTGCTACTTTGTGGCACACATCATACTTGGATAGTAGCTTTTCGAAGACACGATTGCAAAAGTGAGTGCTTCTGTCACTAATAATGGCCACGTGTGAATATGTTTTTCTTCAGGAACCCCACCACCACTCTTGCATCATTGGTGGGAAATGTTGTCGCGTCCACCTATTTGTACATGTAATCTACAACAACAAGTATGTACTTATTTCCATAGGAGCTGACAAAGGGACCCATGAAGTCAATCCCCCACACATCGAATACCTCCACTTCTTGTATTGGGTTCATGGGCATCTCATGACGACGGGATATGTTTCCCACCCTCTGACACTCATTACAGCCCTTCACCCATTGGTGAGAATCTTTGAACATAGTTGGCCAGTAGAAGCCGGTCTCTAACACTTTTGTTGTTGTGCGAACTCCTCCAAAATGTCCTCCATATGCTGATGCGTGACAAGCCTGCAAAACAGAAAATTATTCTATCTCGGGGACACGCCTCCGAATCATGTTATCAATGAAAATCCTAAACAAATGAGGTTCATCCCAATAATAATTGCGGCAATCACGATAAAACCTTTTCTTTTGGACAGATGAGAGTTCATAAGGTTCGATACCACTTTCCAGGTAGTTTGAAATGTCTGCATACCATGGCTTATCCTCCAAGCTCGTGGCAAGTAGCTGCTCGTCTAGAAAGGTTTCCAGAATATCCTCATATTCAATTGCGTTCTCAGCACCTTCAAGTCGTGACAGGTGGTCAGTGACTTGGTTCTCCGTGCCCTTGCGGTCACGAATCTCCAAGTCAAATTCTTGCAGAAGCAGCACCCAATGAATTAGGCGTGGCTTGGACTCTTTCTTTTCAACCAAGTATCTGATGGCTGTGTGATCAGTGTACACAATCACCTTCGACCCGATCAAGTAAGACCTGAACTTGTCAAAGGCGAACACTACTGCCAACATCTCCTTTTCGGTCACCGTGTAGTTCAGCTGAGCTCCACTCAAAGTCCTACTGGCGTAGTAAATTGGATGCATGATTTTATCTTTGTGCTGACCCAACAAGGCTCCCACTGCATAGTCACTAGCATCGCACATAAGTTCAAACGGTTTCTCCCAGTTGGGGGCAACGATAATTGGTGATGTGACTAGCCGCTTTTTCAGCTCCTCAAAAGCCACCCTGCAATCATTAGAAAACACAAAAGGGGTTATCTTTTTCAAGCAACTTACAGAGGGGTTGGCGATCTTGGAGAAGTCGTTGATGAATCGTCGGTAGAACCCGACATGCCCAAGGAAACTACGTATAACTTTGACTGATGTGGGAGGTGGAAGCTTTTTAATCACATCTACTTTAGCTCGTTCCACCTCAATTCCATTACGCAACACCAAGTCCCCCAAGAAGATCCATTCTTGTACCATGAAATGGCACTTCTCCCAGTTAAGCACAAGATTCGTCTCGATGCACCTCTTTAGTACACGAGTAAGATTAGCTAGGCACTCATCGAATGAATTTCCCACTACTAAGAAATCATCCATGAATACCTCCATGATGACTTCGACCATGTTTGTGAATATGGCCATCATGCACCTTTGAAATGTGGCAGGTGCATTGCAGAGGCCGAATGGCATCCTTCTGAAGGCAAATACCCTATAGGGGCACGTGAAGGAGGTCTTTTCCCTTTCTTCTGGGGCAATTAAAATCTGGTTGTACCCCGAGTACCCGTCTAGGAAACAAAAGTCAGACTTCCCTGCAAGCCTGTCGAGCATTTGATCAATGAAGGGAAATGGGAAGTGGTCTTTTCGGGTGGCAAGATTCAGCTTCCTATAATCTATGCATATTCTCCAGCCCGTGACAGTTCTTGTAGATATTAACTCATTTTTGTCATTCTTTACAACCGTCATGCCACCCTTTTTTGGAACACATTGCACTAGGCTAACCCAGTTGTTGTCAGAAATGGGGAAAATTATTTCCGCATCTAAACACTTGATGAGTTCTTTATTCACCACTTCCTTCATGTTTGGGTTCAAGCGCCTTTGGTGTTCCCTAGAAGGTTTGTGTCCCTCTTCCAGGAGAATCTTGTGCATGCAATATGCCGGGCTGATCCCTTTGATATTTGCCATGGTCCATCCAAAGGCAGTGTTGCACTCAGAGAGTACCTGTAACAACTTATTTTCCTGCACATCTAACAAACTTGATGAGATAATAACAGGTAGCGTGGAGTTAGGGCCTAGAAATGCGTACCTGAGATGGGATGACATTGGTTTCAACTCTAGTTTGGGTGGTTCTTCCACATATGGCTTGGCTGGCGGGCTCTCTCTTTTATCTAAGGGCAATGGTTCAAACTCGAGAGCCCTCGGCCAGACCCCTTTACCTTCAAGTTCTAACTCCCACTATGCCAATTCCTCCCCATTTACCTCATCCAAATTCATTAAACATGCAGCAAGGGGGTCCTCAATAGTTAAGGATGCATCATCTTCCTCCACTATCACATCCACATCATCAATGAGAGAACAATTGGCGAACTCACTCGGTCGCCTCATGGATTTCTGCACATTGAATGTGATTTCGTCATCATTAAGCCTCATCTTGAGCTCCCTAATCTCACAATCAATGAGGGCTCTGCCTGTGGCCAAAAATGGCCTTCCCAAGATTATGGGAATCTCCTCATCCAC
>ML483762.1:13109-37288 GCA_005239535.1 Nicotiana rustica
GATTATTTGAATCTCCTCATCCACTCGACAGTCCAATATCACAAAATCAATAGGGAACACAAACTTCCCCACTTGCACCAAAACATCATCTAGAATACCCGACGGTCTCTTTACCGTCCTATCAGCTAGCTGCAACAACATGGAAGTTTGTCCGGCTCTACCAATACCTAGCCTCTTGTAAATGGACAGGGGCATTAGATTAATGTTGGCCCCCAAATCACACAGTGCTTTGGCAAAAGAAAAATTGCCAATGGTGCGGGAATTGTAAAACTCCATGGATCAGACAACTTTTCTGCAATTGGTCGTGTTACCACAACACTGCAAGTCAGAGTCAGAGTCACAGTTGCCAAATCTTGGAAATCAAACTTTCAGGACATCAAGTCCTTCATCATCTTTGCATACCCAGGCATCTCTTTCATAGCATCAATCAAAGGAATGTTTACATGTATCTGCTTCAGCATATCCGAGAACTTTTTGTACTGCTCATCCTTTTGGTATTTTGCCAGCCTTTGAGGGAATGGTGCTGGAAATCTCTTCTTCGTAGTGATTTGGGATTTTTCTTTCTCAACTACCACCTCAACTACTGGCTCTGGGGTTATCTCCACTTCTTTTTAAGCCTCACTCTGCACATTGGGTTCTCCTTCAGCAGTTTGCACTGTTACCTTGGTCAAGTTGGTTGAGTCATCAATTTCAATCGGCACTGGTAGTAGTGTCTCTATTTGCATGCTTTCATGAGCCAACACTTGTTCCAAGTCTAAGTCCTGGCCATTGCGGAGACTTATTTCCATAAACTGCTTCGGGCCCTGGTCCTTCGGATTCACCTGAGTGTCTGCAGGAAAAGTCCCAAGAGGACGATTGTTCACTTCCATTGATATCTGGCCCAACTGCACTTCAATATTTTTAATAGCTGAATCATGTGCATCTACTCTTTCACTGATTTTGGCAGTCGACCCAATCACCTGTTGCATCATTTCTTCGAGACTGGAAAACCCATCTTCTTGCTTCCCCCCATGTTGTTGTTGAGGAGGGTGGTATGCTTGCTGCTGATTCTTATTGTTATATCCTTGTGGCCTTTGGTAAGGTGCCACATTACCGTGAGGTCTCATGGCACCCATGTTTCCTTTGTTCTGCTGCTGATGAGGTGGTCTATACAGTTGAATTTGCTGACCCCAATTATGTCCCCCCAGTCTCTGGGCTCCATAGTTTGACACATAATTCATGTTTTCTAGGTAAGGAGGGTGATCACAATCTGCATTCCACTGATTACCAGTTGGTTGGCTAATGAAAGATGTGCATAAGCCCCCATTGGTAGTATCCACAATATGAACTTGTTGCTTTATCCCCGACTCCTCTACCTTCTTCGTAAGTATACTCATTTGTGTCATCCAAATAGCCATGTTCTCAGCAATAGTGTTGGACGGATCTAATGGCACTGAGTGAACGACTGGGGTAATAGGAGCACCCCTGGTTGTCCACCATGAATTATGTGCCATCATATCTAGTAAAATCTAGCACTCTCTCTAAGTCTTGCTTAGGAATGCTCCACCAGCTGAAGCATCAACATTGGCCTTTACACCATCAGCTAGACCCATATAAAATCGCTGCCCCAATATTTGCTCAGGAATACCATGGTGAGGACAGATAACCAGCATCCCTTTAAATCGTTCCCATGTCTCCTGCAGTGTCTCCATGGGCTTCTTCCTGAAGCTTATGATCTCATCAATCTGATGCACTGTCTTGTTCGGTTGATGGAATTTATTCAAAACTTTCTCAACCACCTCCTCTCATGTCGCAATAGAGTTGATAGGGAGTGAGTTGAGCCAAGTTTGGGCAACTCCTGTCACTGAGAACGGAAACAATAAAAATCTTAATGCCTCCGGAGTAACATTTGGTTGCCTCTGCGTCTTGCAGATAGACATAAAGTTCTTTAAATGCTGCTGGGGATCCTCAACGTATGACCCCAAAAATAGCCCCTTATTCTGCAACAAGTGCAACATATTGTTTGTAATCTGGAAAGACTCTTCTTCTATCTGAGGGACCAAAATCGCGGTTGCCAAGTTGTCTGTTGTGGGTTATGACCAATCGTATAATGGTGCCTTAGGTACAATGGGTACCTCAAGCGTTGTACTCCGTGTAGCTGGGTCGACCTCACCATCCCCAACATTAATGTCGTTTCTGTTGTTCAGATCTGCCATGTCTATTTCAATGTGTGGTTGTTGTTTGCTCTTCCGGTTGGCCCTGTTCAAGGCCTTGAAAACTTTTTCGGGGTCTGGAAAGGCTTCAAATATGTCACCAGTTCTCGATGAGTTTCTAGGCATGCACTTGTACAACCGATTCAGCAAATGTTATAAATTCAATATATGAAAGAAATCGAAGAAAATTGACTACACTTAAGAATTTTGTATTTTCCTCCAACTACAATTAATAATACTGTAAAGTCCCCGGCAACGGCGCCAAAATTTGATCACGCTCAACTATGTCTACTAAAAGACTAAGCGGGCGTTGCAAATATAATCCAGATATTTTGCCCAGAGTCGAATCCCACAGGGAATTAACGTATCAAATGTTGTTGTTAGAGTACTAAATTCTAAATAATCAACTTTCTCAAAAGTTATGAATATCACTTTGTGTTGGTTATACTACTACAGCTGAACGGAAATAATAAACTAAAGATTAACAAACAATAAGGTGTAAACAATTGGAATAAAGGTCTAAGGTTATGGTTTCCCCCATTGGTGAAATTCCTTCTTGTGTAATTCCTGTACTTTTGACTTAGTTGTCTCTATCAATCATAAAAACTCCAGTTATCATAAAGCTCTCTCAAGTAAGTATGATAATTTACTAGACGCACTCTCTCAAGTTACGCTAGCTAGATTGTATTACAGTTCACTTTAGATTGCACATGAGGTATCGTTATCTGTAATCCAACCTCTAAACCCTCGGTTATGACTCTCGCCTATACTCCGGGAGTGATGTTGTTCGAACAATTTTACCTAAATATGCACTCTCTCTCAAGTATCTACATACTAAATACGCACAGCTAATTGAGGGCCCTTCAATCAACTACAACAATAATGTAGTTGAACAAATAGAGATTAAAAACCAAACAAAACTATATTAATATCACAATTAGTTCATCCCCAACGGGTTCCACCAAAATCTTATATTAGAAAAGTTAGCTACTCATGCTCAAGAACAATAAAAACCCAAAAGAAATCATAATTCTCAAAAACAAAGATTAAAAGAAGAAATTAGAAAAACTCTAATGGTTTCTTGTCTTCTCACAATGAGTCTTGCCTCTTTTTGTGTATAAAAATAAGAATCTCCTCTCTTGGGCGAATTTACAATGGTTAAATAGGGTTTGCCAATTTATTCCCGTGTTTTGCACTTAAGTCCTTCGGTTTTCTGGTCTTTCATCTTTCGCCCGCGGCAAGAACACGGCGCGACCGCGGTGGATTACTCACATTCTGCTTCCAGTTATGTTGCCCACCGCGCTCAAGCCGCAGTCGCGGTGGGCTATTTTCCAGCGATTTCAGCCTTTTTTCTTGTGCTTTTCTCACGGGTTCTTCTTGGTTGGCCTCAAATTCCCTTAATTTTCTCCAAATTTCTCCAAAGTATCTCTTATCATAGAATATCTCATGCAAAGCATAAAAACACTAATCAGAGCATTTTGTTATCAATATTCACATTAAAAACATAATAAAGTATTGGGGTTGTAGTCAAAGTTGTAGTCAAACATAATAAACATAATATGAATGAAAATATAGTCTAATTCACCTATTATCAACCACGAACCTGTAGGAAATACCAATATTGGAGTTGTAGTCAAAGTTGTCTTGATCTTGTGAAAACTCTCCTCACACTCCTCTGTCCACCTGAACGGACCACCCTTCTGGGTCAGTCTGGCCATAGGTGCTGCAATAGATGAGAAACCCTCTACAAAACGACGGTAATACCCCGCCAAACCAAGAAAACTCTAGATCTCTATTGCTGAGGATGGTCTAGGTCAACTCTACACTGCTTCTATCTTCTTCAGATCCACCTTCATCCCATCACTCGATACTACATGACCCAAGAATACCAATGAGTCTATCCAAAACTCACACTTCGAAATTTTTTCTTATAACTTCTTTTATTTCAATGTCTGAAGCACAGTCCTTAGGTGCTGCTCATGATCCTCCCGAGTCCGGGAGTACACCAGAATGTCGTCAATAAATACAATGACAAATGAATCAAGATAGGGCCGGAAGATATTGTGCGTCAAGTGCATTAATGTTGCTGGGGAATTGGTCAGCCCAAAAGACATCACAAGGAACTCGTAGTGACCATACCGAGTCTTGAAAGCAATCTTCGGGATATCTAGCTCCTGAATATTCAATTGATGATAGCCTGAACGTAAGTCAATCTTGGAAAACACCATGGCACCCTATAAATGATCAAATAAGTCATCAATACGAGGCAATGGATACTTGTTCTTCACTATAACTTTGTTTAGTTGGCAATAATCAATGCACATGCGAATAGAAAAATCCTTTTTCTTCACAAATATGACTGGAGCATCCCAAGGTGACACACTGGGCCGAATGAAACCCTTATCAAGCAACTCCTATAACTTCTCCTTCAACTCATTCAACTTAGGAGGAGCCACATGATATGGAGGAATAGACATGGGCTAAATTCTCGGCAACAAACCAATGCCAAAATAAATATCTCTGTCGGGCGGCATGCCCAGAAGATCATCTGGAAACACATCTGGAAAGTCCCTCACTATTAGAACTTACTCAACTGTAAGGGTACCAATAATGACATCTCTCGCATAAGCTAGATACGCGTCACACCCCATCTCAACTATTCGTTTAGCTTTATGAAATGAAAAAACTCTGCTGGGAGTATACTCTAAGGTACATCTCCACTCTAATCGTGGTAATCCTGGCATAGCCAGCGTCACGATCTTAGCTTGACAATCAAGAATAGCATAATGGGGCAACAACTAGACAATGGACAATATAACATCAAAGTCTACCATATTGAGCAATAATAAATCGACTTTGGTCTCAAAACCACTAAGAACAACCAAACACGACCGATACACGCGGTCCATAACAAGAGAATCTCTCATAGAGTAGACATATAAATAGGGGAACTCAAAGATCCTGAGATATGCCCAAATACGGGGATAAATAAGATTACACATAGGAATAAGTAGAGCCTGGATCAAATAAGACGTACGCATCTCTATGATAGACCAGAACAATACATGTAATGACACAGTCAGAAGCAACTGCCTCTATATGAGCCGGAAGGGCATAATATCTGGCCTAGCCTTCCCCTTTAGGGCGACCTCAACCTCCTAGACCTCCATCTCGAGCTGGCTGAGCAGGTGGGGCAGTAGATGGTGCTGGAATCATATCTTGAGGACCCAGTGGATCACGCGGTGGCTGAGAAGTTTGTGGAGGTGCATCCCTCCTAAGTCTGGGGAAGTTCTCACCATATGGAGAGTGTCACCACTCTCAAAACAAGCTCTCGGTGGGCGTGGCTGCTGTGACTGGCACGGGGCAGTTCTGCTAGACTGGACGCTAAAAGCACCCCGTACAAGAGGTAAACTAAATACTGGCGATGCATAATAAGGCTCTTGGGGCCTAGAAGGGGCCAGAATACCACTGGCGCCTGAAAGGCTGAATGAAAGGGGAGACTCACATAACCCCTACCATGGCAAACTGCAGATGGGGCACGAGTGCCATAGTAAGTGCCACACTCCCGAGACCTCTTGGCCTCCCTCTCCTTTCTATCCTGAGCGGGCATGCCGTCCAATCTCCTAGCAATACTCACAACTTGCTGGTAAGAAGTATCCATCTCCAACTCCCGGGCTATTCTAACCTTGATACTGAGGTGGAGCCCCACAATAAATCGATGAACCCTCTCTCGAACTGTTGCAACCAAAGTTAGTACATGTCGAGCCAAATCACTTAAGCGAACTGCATACCCTGACATAGTCAAGCACCCTGGCGCAGCTACTCAAACTCTGCGTGCCAAGCGTCCCTGAGGCTCTGAGGAACATACTCCCTCAAAAACATGTCCGAGAGCTGAGTTCATGTAAGTGAAGATACCTCAGCCAAACTACTCAACTCATAAACATGCCAAAATTGATAGGCTTCTCCTCTAAGCTGGAATATAGTAAAAGAAACCCCACTTGACTCTGCTACGCCCATAGTACAAAGAATACAGTGGAACTCCTCTAGAAAACCTTGGGCATCATCTGTCGCCAATCCACTTAAGGTAGAAGGGTGGTACTTCTTGTACCTCTCAAGTCTGAGTTGTTGCGCCTCTGAAGCTGTTGCACTAGCCTCGTGCTGAACCGAAGCTACCGGCTGCATCGACATAAACTCTGGGACCTGGTCGACCTGAACCCTCTGTTCTGGGTACGAGCTGTGGGAGTCTGTGCTCCTCCGCAGCCTGAGATGTGCAGGAGCAAGTGGAATCAATCCAGCCTAAGCTAAGGTGCTAAACATACTCATGAACTAGGATAGAGTCTCCTAGAGGGCCGGTGCAGCAACAGGTACCTCAGGTGTCTGTTCTCCAGCTAGAGCTACTGGGGGGCCTCTGTAGCATCTCCTACGACAAGGAATCAATGAAGTGTAATTTTTCCTAACATTTCCATAGCCTCTTACAGATAAGTACAGACGCCTCCGTACCGATCCGCGAGACTTTAATAAACTGGCTTGTGACTCACGACACCTATGAACCTAGAGCTATGATACCAACTTGTCACGACCAAAAATCCACTCCGTAAAATGTCGTGACGGGACCTAGTCTCTACGACTAGGTAAGCCTAATAAATTGCAGAATAATAAGAAAGTGAAAGTAAAACTTAACAACTAACAGCAATAGATAAGTGAATGACTTAGAATAACACCGTTTGGCATGTACATTAACCAATACACTAGAAATTCACAGCGTTCCCAAAAACCGTAACATCGTAAGTCACAAGCTACAGAAGAAAATAGCATTTTTATACACCAGAGTCTAATAAAAAGGAATGCATAAAGTATTTGACATAGGGAAGAATAAAGGGGGACTCCGAGTTCTACGGACGTGGCAGATATACCTCATCTCACTGATAATGTGGCTAATTAATGAGCACCTGGATCTGCCCACAAAACATGTGCTGAAAAGTAGCATGAGTACACCACAATGGTACCCAGTAAGTGCCAAGTCTAACCTCAATCGAGTAGAGACGAGGTGAGGTCAGACTCATTTGTATATAATTAATAAAGCAGGAGAATATATAGTATAATAAGAGACTAGAATTTCACAAAAGGACAATACAGTAAACTAACAGTACAACACACAGGGATAAACAGTAGGGGATCTCCCGAGATACCGTCTCATTGTCCAAAAATAAATACACAGGGAGAACTCCCGAGATACCACCTCGTAGTCTCAAAAGTAAATATACATGGAGAACCCCCGAGGTACCGCCTCGTAGTCTCAAAAGTAAATTTGCAAGGAGAACTCTCGAGGTACCGCCTCGTAGTCTCAAAAGTAAATGTGCAGAGAGAACTCTCGAGGAACAGACTCGTAGTCTCAAAAGTAAACACACAACTCAAACTGATAAATACGATAGTTAACAACAAGAATTCTATATTTAAGACTGATAAAGAGGAAGGAAAAAGCAGCAAAACAACTAGGCATGTTGCACATAGTAAAAATAAGTAGTTAAAGCACATAAACATACGATGTTAGACTAAACAGGATAACTACACATGTTGGTATAACTCATTTAACAATAAAAACAGGTTATTACTTAGTAAGAACTGGGTTTTACAACAAGTAGGTTGTGTACGCACTCCTTACCTCGCGTATACGGCGCTCACATATCACAACAGTACCAAATCCTATGGGGATTTCCCCCACACAAGGTTAGGCAAGCTACTTACCTCGAACCAAGCTCAAATAAATCTGTAAGAATGCCTTTTCCTCAATGATCCGACTCCGAATGGCCCAAATATAGCCAAACACACTTACATATCATAAATACAACTTTAATAGACTAAGCTAATTAATGAAATCAAGACTTTAAAGAAATTCAAAAATCCCCTTAAAAAGCCTCCTCGTGCCTACATCTCGGAATCAGGTAAAAGTCACAAAATATGAACTTACATTCACTCACGAGTTCACTCGTACCAAAATTATCCAAATTTGATATCAAAATCCCAATCAAAACTCAAAAACTTAGTTGAAGAACTTCCAACCTCTTTCCCCAAATTTCTCACCCATATTCCTTAATTTAATGATGAAATAAACTATATATTAATGGAATACAACCATAAACGAGTTAAGAATCGCTACCCCAAAGTTCCCTATGAAATATTGTTGGATTATCCCATTAATCCGAGCTCACAAAGTCTCAAAATTGAAAATAGGATAAAAATCTCGAACTTGCCCTTTTCTACCTCATCGCAGTGTGGACTTAACTTAAGTCCCCTAGGTCCGTGATCGGCTCCTACCTATACCACTATAGAATGGCAAGGAGGGGTCGATGTAGATTTTACCTGATAGGATCAGGAACAAAATCCACAAGGAGTTAAAATATTAGAGTTGGGTTCCTATCCGACTTAGCTGTGTATCTTGCTTTTAATTGCACTCCTAGTCATAAGTTGGTTTGATTCTATACTAGTATTATTGCTATTAATGGATAAGAATAATCTACATGTAATATTTTTTGTAAGGGCTTTCTCAAGTTATAAATAACACTAGGGTAGCGACTTACACCTAGGCGAGTATCTAACGGGATCTAGAAAGTAGGACATACTTGTTGTACCTGGGTTCGTGATATAACCTCACACTTAATTACTCACCCTATACCTCTCGGTAGTTTTGGTGACTTTGCCCGAATTGGCTTTCTCAAGCCTTATTGGGTGTTTCAACAGTGCAAGTGAAATTGGCTCAAGTCGGGTATTACTATCTCTAGGTTTTACCCTTTAATTGGGGCTATCAATCTCTTGAATTCACCCTAATTCCTTCTTAGACTATTTTACCTGTACTTGGGTCATCTTTCTCAAGAACAACCCTAGTCAAAAAGGCATGAATCAATGTTTGCAACCACTAATTCAATAGATAAAGCATGAAACAAGCTAAATATCACTAACCCAATAACAAGTAAGCCCTAAAATTAAAGAACCATTAGATACTCACACTAGGGTTGGGTCACAAGCCTAGCTAATGGGTCCAGATACTAATAATCAAGGTAGAAATCAAAAGACTAGATGAAATTATAGCCATAAATGTTAAATACAAAGATAAAATTTAAGATTATAAGCTAAAGCTACTCTAAAATTACTCAAAAGGGAAAAAGGCTGTTGTTCAGGATCTCTCTAAAACATAATATGACCTAAAATGTGAAAAAGAACTATTTATACACAGCCAAAATTACTGGACAAAAAAGCCCTTACGGAGGTTCCGCTGTCAGCAGAAAACAGGCGGCCCAGCAGATTGACTTTCGCGTCCGCGCATCTTCAAAATTGGACTTCATGTAACCTCTTTGAACTTTGATTCCGCTCCCAGCGAAATTCTGATCGCTTCAGCGGTAGGAAATAGCGTGGCTGCGCAAAATAAGATCTGACCACGTTTCATATTTTTCCCAGGATTGCTAACTCTCTGATCCTCTATTACCTCTCACAGCGAAATTTCCGTCGCGGCTGCGCTTTTATGACACCGTCAGCAGTCCCAAAAGGGCCCATGAAGGCTATGCTCAACATATCAAATATGTCAACTTCAATAATAGTTGTGAGGGGCATTTCATCCTTCTTTAATATTCCTCCCGCTCTCTGACACTCATCACATCTCTTCACAAGCTCACTCGCATCTTTATACAAGGTTGTCCAATAAAAACCACAACTCAGAACTTTGGAAGCTGTCCTCGCCCCACCGTGATGACAACTGTACGGAGATGAATGAAAAGCATCAAGAATGATCATTTGCTCCTCCTCTTGGACACACCTACGAATCACCCCATCATTGCAAATTTTAAACAAGTAGGGATCATCCCAATAATAGTCCTAACTGTCCCGTTTGAGCTTCTTCTTTTGGTTAGAAGAGAGCTCACACGGGACAATGCTGGTAACAAGAAAATTTGCAATATTCGCGAACCAAGGCATATCATTCATGGAGACCGAGAAGAGTTTCTCATATGGGAAAGTATCAATGATTTCAATACCATCTTTTGGCCTCCCTTGCTCTTCTAGTTGGGACAAATGATCTGCAACCTGATTTTCACTACCTTTCCGGTCAATAATCTCGAGGTCAAATTCTTGAAGAAACAAGACCCATCTCATCAGTCTAGCTTTGGAGTCCTTCTTTGTCAACAAATACCCGAGCGCCGCGTGATCGGTGTGAACAATCACTTTGGCGCCCATGAGATAAGGCCTAAATTTCTCCATTGCACACACAATTGCCAACAATTCCTTCTCTGTCATTGTAACCTGGGCATCGTTCATAGTTTTTCTTGCATAGTACACCGGATGAAATATCTTGTTCACCCGTTTCCCAAGACCGCTCCTACCGCAACATCACTTGCGTCGCACATAAGCTCAAAGGGTGAGCTCCAATTTGGTATGGTTCTTAATTTATACTTCAATATCTCAAATGACTTCATGCATTCTTCTTTGAAATCAAACCTTGCATCCTCCTTTAATAGCTTGCATATGGGATTCACAACTTTGGAAAAGTCTTTGATGAACCTCCGGTAGAAACCCGCATGCCCAAGAAAACCTCTAACTCCCTTGACGGAAGTCGGAGGAGGCAACTTTGAGATCACTTCTATCTTAGCCTTGTCCACTTCAATTCCATCTTTTGAGATTTTATGGCCAAGGACAATGCCCTCCTCGACCATAAAATGGCATTTTTTCCAATTCAACACAAGATTAGTTTCTTCACACCGGGCTAGAACCTTATCAAGATTTTGCAAACATTCTTCAAATGAGTCTCCAACCACACTAAAGTCATCCATAAAGACTTTGAGGAAGTACTCCACCATTTCCGTAAATATGGCCATCATGCACCACTGAAATGTAGCGGGTGCATTACACAATCCGAACGGCATCCTAGAGAATGCAAAGGTCCCGTACGGGCAGGTGAAGGTCATTTTCTCTTGATCCTAAGAAACAATAGAAGGCCCGCCCAACAAGTCTGTCTAATATCTAGTCCAGAAATGGAAATGGAAAGTGATCCTTTCGGGTCACCTTGTTCAATTTCCTGTAGTCCATACATCCCCTCCAACCAGTCACAATCTGAGTAGGGATCAACTCATTCTTTTCATTTTTCACCACGGTCATAGCCCCCTTTTTCAGAACACACTGCACCGGTAAAGTCCAAGAAATGTCTAAAATCGGATAGATAACACCTGCATCAAGCCATTTTATGATCTCCTTTTTGACCACCTCTTGCATTGCTTCGTTCAACCTCTGTTGTTTTTCCACGGACGGTTTTGCATCATCTTCAAGAATAATTTTATGCATGCAAAAGGCGAGGCTTATGCCACGAATATTAGCTAAGGTCCATCCAATTGCTTTCTTTCTCCTTTGGAGTACTTCAAGAGTGGAGTTTACCTGCACTTGGGTTAAGCGAGATGAAAGAATAACAGGTAATGTAGAAGAAGGCCCCAAGAATTCATACCTGAGGTGAGATGGGAGAGGCTTCAACTCCAAGGTTGGTGGCTCCTCGATCGAGGGCTTTGTCGATGGAGTCTTCCAATTTTCCAAATCCAAGGAGAGCTTACGGGGACCATAGGAAAAGGAGCACATTCCTTGCAATGCATTAGTACACTCAACCAAGCCATCCCTCACATCATCCTCATGGTTCAACAAGACCGCTTCCATGGGATCATCCACATTGATCATTGAGCTTGAATCATCAATTATCACTTCCTTCACTAAATCCACGAAAGAGCAAATCTCGGTACTATTTGGTTGCCTCATTGACTTGCACACATGGAAGACAACCTTTTCACCACCCACCCGGAAGTTGAGCTCACCGGCTTCAAAATCCACCAAGGCCTTCCCTGTTGCAAGGAACGGCCTTCCCAAGATTATAGTCACCTTGTAGTCCACCTAGCAATCGAGGATCACAAAATCAGCAAGCAAGATAACCTTGTCGACCCTCACAAGAACATCATCAATAATACCAAGGGGCCGCTTCATAGTTCGAACCGCCATTTGTAGTCGCATTGAAGTTGCTTGTGGTTGACCAATACCCAAAGTTTTGAAGACGGAGTAAGGCATCAAATTGATACTAGCACCCAAATCACATAATGCCTTTGCAAAATCCGCACTTCCAATTGTACAAGGGATAGTAAATGCGTCGGGAGCTTCTAGTTTGAGAGCCATCGAGTGCACAATGGTACTAACATGGTGGGTCATTTTGATGGTCTCGCATTCCATGGATCTTTTTTTTGTCACCAAATCTTTCATAAACTTGGCGTATCCCGGCATTTTCTCAAGAGCCTCAACTAGTGGCACGTTGATAGACAAACTCTTCATCACTTCTATGAACTTCTTGAATTGATTTTCACTCTTCTACTTTGCCAATCTTTGAGAATAAGGAGGAGGAGGCCTAGGAAAAGGTGCCTTGTCTTTTGGCACCGCCGGCTCTGGAATGTCTATCACGTGTTCCCTAGACGGGTTCACGTCATTTTGTGATTTCTCCTCATTGTCATTGATATCAATCCTCACTTCACCATTCACTTGCTCTTCACTCACTTTCTCAACCACTATAAATAAATATCATCATTTTGCATTTCATCATCATCACACACAACCCTCTTTTCCTTGGAGGTACTTGCTTCACCACCTCGACCACTCCTAGTGATCACTGCCATTGCATGCCCAGTATTGTTATTGTTCCCACCCTTTAGGTTTAATACCGTGTCACTAGGTGATGTGTCGGAGAATTTTGGCACATTTAATACCAAATTGCTTAGATTTTGGCTTGTTTTAAAAGCAATTATCTTTTATACTTATGTATTTTTAATGTTTGCAGTGTATGAGGTTGGAATACTCAAGAACATGTAAATGAAATCAAAAAGCCGAAAAAAAGGGCAAGAAAAATGGAAAATGCGGTTGTAGAAGTGAATTTGCGGAAAGCAGATCCAACATGCGGTCCGCATAGTAGTCAGATGAACCGCAAAGTCCAAGAGCTGGTTAGCCAAACTCAAGTGCACAAAATGCGGTCCACTATGCGATCGCATAACAGGTTTGCGGGCCGCATAATGGACAGCAAACCTCCTGAAGAAATTGTTACGACCAGAAATCAGGTGATTCTATGCGATCACATATCGAGAATGCGGAACGCATAACCTGAATGCGATGACTACCTGGGAGCTAGGGTTTCAAGTTTGTGATGTTCTTGTAAAGAATGCGGACTGCATGTCTGTTATGCGACAGAAATGCGGTCGCATAGTTGACCTGGAAGGGATTTTTTGTCTGAAGTTGACCGCGAGTTTTAGCCCACTATAAATAGATTTATTGGGGTTTTGTGGGTCATTCTTGTCTGATTTTTGAGCTACATTCCAAGCCTTTAATATTCTCATCTTTTGGAAGCTTTAGGAGTGAAGAATCTTGCACTTTGTAAGCTTTATGGCATTTAATATTCTCATCTTTTTGTATTTTAGCATGAGTAGCTAGCTTTAAATACTATTATTATGGACCCTAAATGGGTGTTACGTTAATGGGTGTTTAGTATTGAATATATATATAAAATGGTTGGTTAATATATATTTATTTCTCATTCTTCATCTATTGTTGGTGGTTTCAAACATTAACAAGTGCCATTAAATTCTTTCTTTACTTGGAAAAGTGAGTTAGGATTGGTAGAAGTAAATATCAAAGACTCAAGGCTTTAAACCTTGTTTAATAGAATCGCTTAGGAATAAGTGGGTTTTGTTTGGCATAAATTGATTACTCTTAATTGCAAATCCTTTATATTTGGAAAAATCATAACGAGGAAATACTACCCAACTATTGGAAAATTTTGGGTAGTCATTTAGAAATCATTTGCATAATTAAAGGACCTTCCATTAGAAATATATCATATTAACACCGATAGCATTACATTACATTGAAGGGGACACCACCTTGGTTTAGTTAATCAAATTAATTTCAACTTTAATTAATCATACTTGTTACTATTTAACTAAATTACCACACAATCAATTACAATACTTTGGGTACTCTAACGGAATAGAAATACGATTTCAGTTAAGATTCACACTACCCAAGTAAACTTTTCACGCCTCTTCCCTATGGGATTCGACCCCAACCTTGTTGGGTTACTATATTTGACATCGATCGCTTTACACTATTTTAAGGTGTAATTTGAGCGTATCAAATTTTGGCGCCGTTGTCGGTGAATACGGTTTTGAAATTAATAGTGTGCACTTTACTTTATATCTTATTCTATTCCATCACACGTTGCTTGCTTTGTTTGATGTACTAGGTGAAAATGGCCAATGGTTATTATGATGAAGAGAAGAATCCTTTTGCCGACATCGAGGAATATATTGATGATACCAACGCTATTCTCCCTCCGCGGGTTGAAGCCTCTATATTCAAAGTAGAGCACGGGTTGATCCTAATGCTAAAGGCGGAAGGATTATTCCGAGACTCAACGGATGATGATCCGAAGCAACACCTTCAGAATTTCTTGGGTGTATGCGCCATGCATAAGCAAAACAATGTGTCGGATGATGCTATGAGATTGCGTGTATTCAAATACTCATTGGCAGGGGAAGCTAATAAATGGCTACAAAATTTACCTCTTCAATCTATCACTTCCTTGCCAGAGCTTGTTTGTGCCTTCTTAGCCAAGTGGTTCCCACAAAGCAAAAAGTCCGAGCTTAGAGACAAAATCTTCTTTTTCAAACAACTCACAGGGCAACATTTACATGAGGCATGGGACCGATTCAAGTTATACCTAGTGAGGTCACCGAATCACGACTTTCCGGACCATATTTTGATGGAGAAATTATGTATGGGTTTGGATCTACTATCCTAGTCCATAGCTAAAAATGCTGCAGACGGATCCTTCATGGACAATTCATTTCCTAGGATTACTCAAATTCTACACAAAATGGCAAAGCATAATCAAGCATGGCACTCGGAAGATGCTAGCGGTGGAATTTCCTATGGTACTTCCTCTCTTACCAACATGATCAAAGACAATCAAGAGAGAGACCAATTAATTGCCGATCTTGCCACAAATATTGATGTGTTGACAAAAATGTTCACTAAGAGTCAAACAAGAAAGGTAAATTTTGTGGAAGATATGCCACCAACAGGAAATCAATAGTTTGAAGAAGCAAACTATGTTCACAATTCTCAAGGTGGGTACCACCAACAAAATCAATGGAGGTCAAACCCGCAAGGGCAAAGCCAACAAAATTGGCGCAATGATCAAAGTGGGCCGAGTCAAGGAAATTGGAACAACAACAACAATTATGACAATCGAAGTTCCAACCCTTATGTTCCACCAAGGGGGAAATATCCCAATTCCTCACACTACAAGGAGGGGCCTTCGAATGAGTCCAAGTTGGAGGGGATGCTTGAAAAGATCTTGCAAAATCAAGAGCGGGGTGACGCTACAATGAAAAACATGTTCGAAGTAGTGGGGTCACACACTGCTTCCATTCAAAAGCTTGAGATGCAAATGCAAGACTTGTCAAGAGAACAAAATCCCAAGCTCAAGGGTACTCTTCCTAGTGATACAATTGTCAACCCAAAAGGGAATGCAAGCGGACCATCTTCTCATTGCATGGCCATTACCACTAGAAGCGGGAAAGTACTCCAAGATGAAAGTGAACAAGTGGTAGATGTAGACGATCTTGAGCAAGAAGTGGAAGCACAAGTTGAATTTTCAGTTGTTGTTGAAAGTGAGAAGCGCCTCCCAAGAGGTGAAAATCCAAAAGGCAAAGCACGAAGAGGTTAAGGAAAAGGTGAGGGAGACCCAAAAAACTCCTCCACCAATTCCTCGACCTACTCATCCATTCCTTCAAAGGCTTGCAAGAAGGGTAGATGATGGAAAGTTCAAGACATTCTATGACATTTTGAAGCAATTGTCGGTAAACATCCCATTCTTGGAGGCTTTCCAAGAGATGTCGGGATTCGCCAAATACCTAAAGGACTTGATGACCAAGAAGATAACTACAAAGAATGAAGTGGTGAATATGACTCACCGGGTTAGTTCTATTATTTCTACAACAACCGTTGAGAAGAAGGAAGACCCGGGAGCATTCACCATCCCATGTACTATCGGGTTGAGAGACTTTGCAAGAGCACTTTGTGATAACGGGGCTAGCATAAATTTGATGCCTCTTTCTATTTACAATCAAGTGGGATTGGGTTTGCCAAGACCTACGAGTATGAGATTGCAAATGGCCGACCGATCAATCAAGAAACTCGTGGGTATTGTCGATGATGTCTTGGTAAAGGTGGGAAAGTTCCTTCTCCCGGCCGACTTTGTTATCCTTGATTGTGCGGTTGACAAGGAAATTATTATCATATTGGGAAGACCATTCCTTGATACGGGAAGAGCTTTGATGGACTCAGAACGGAATGAAATCAAGTTCCAGGTGAATGATGAGGAAGTCACTTTCCAAGCTAATAAGGATTTGAAATTGCCATATGCATATGAAGGGATCTCGGTCATAGATATTGTTGATGAGGTTGAGGATGCTAGTGACATGAGATGGAGGAAGAGTGCCTTGGTGAGGCCTTGGCGGCAATCTTGGTAAATTTTGATGCTGAAGACATGGAGGGGTACGTTGAAGCCGTGAATGCATTGGAAGGACGTGGGTCCTACACTTATGCGCCGAAGAAGCTCTCTCTTGACTTAGAGAATAGAGCCACTCCTCCCACAAAGCCTTCCATCATAGCCACCACAACTTGAGCTCAAGCCACTCCCTTCACATTTAAGGTATAAATTTCTTGGCTCTAATGATACTTTACCCGTAATTGTTTCCTCTTTGTTGGATGATGTGCAGGTAGGTAAATTGTTGAATGTCTTGCGGGAGCACCGTCAAGCAATTGGATGGACAATAGCGGATATCCGAGGAATTCCTAACGGAATTTGTGATCATAGAATCCAGTTGGAGGAAGGAAGGAAGCCGAGTTTTGAACACCAAAGGATATTGAATCCTTCGACAAGAGGTGGTCAAGAAAGAGATAATCAAGTGGTTGGATACCGGGGTTGTCTACCCCATTGCGGATAGTTCATGGGTGAGTCCAGTGAAATGTGTACCAAAGAAGGGAGGCATGACGATAATTCACAATGAAAAAAATGAGCTTATCCCAACACGCGCGTTCACCGGGTGGAGAGTATGCATGAACTATCGGAAGCTCAACAGTGCCACGTGCAAAGATCATTTCCCTATACCTTTTATTGATCAAATGCTTGATCGGCTAGCGGGAAGATCATTCTATTGATTCCTTGATGGGTATTCTGGTTACAACCAAATCAATATAGCATTGGAGGACCAAGAAAAGACAACCTTCACTTGTCCTTATGGAACCTTTGCCTTTAGCCGTATGCCGTTTGTCTTGTGCAACACTCCAGCTACCTTTCAAAGATGCATGATGTCCATCTTCTCAGACATGGTGGAGGATTTCCTAGAGGTTTTCATGGATGACTTTTAGGTGGTAGGTGACTCTTTTGAGCATTGTCTTGACAATCTTAGACAAGTGCTCAAGAGATGTAAGGACACCAACCTTGTGCTTAACTGGGAGAAATGCCACTTCATGGTGGACGAATGCATTGTCTTGGGCCATAAATTTTCAAAGAATGGCATAGAGGTTGATCGGGCAAAAATTGAAATCATCTCCAAACTCCCTCCACCAACCTCCGTAAAAGGTGTCTGAAGTTTCTTAGGGCATGCCGGATTCTATCGGCGCTGTATCAAGGACTTTTCCAAAATTGCAAATCCTATGTGCAAGCTCCTTGAAAAAGACTCCAAGTTTGTGTTTTATGAAAAGTGCCTCAAGTCATTTGAGGAGCTAAAAGAGAAGCTCACCACGACACCCATTATTGTCACACCAGATTGGTCTCTTCCATTTGAGCTCATGTGTGACGCTAGTGGTGTAGCAATTGGAGCAGTTTTGGGTCAACGGCATAACAAGTTTCTCCATCTTATTTATTATGCAAGCAAGACACTCAATGGTGCACAAGTGAACAATACAGTGACGGAGCAAGAGCTTCTTGCCATTGTGTATGCCTTTGAAAATTCCGAGCTTATTTGTTGGGGTCTAAGGTGGTGGTCTACACCGATCATGCCGCTCTTATCTATATCATGGAGAAGAAAGATGCCAAACCAAGACTAATATGGTGGGTCCTTTTGTTGCAAGCATTTGACTTTGAAGTCAAGGACCGCAAGGGCACAGAAAACCAAGTGGCGGATCATCTCTCTAGGCTTGAAGAAAACGGACGACCAAGGGAAAATCTTGATATCAATGATGCCTTTCCCGATGAGCACATCTTGACATTATCTTCTTCATGTACTCATTGGTACGCCGATAGTGCCAACTACTTGGTTAGTGACCTCATTCCGGATGATTTGGAAGCATACCAAAAGAAGAAGTTCTTGAGAGAGTGTCGGCAATACTACTGGGAAGAACCATTCTTGTTCCGTATTTGTGCGGATAACATCATTAGAAAGTGTGTTCCAGAAGAGGAGATTATGCCAATTCTAAAGGCATGCCATGACTCACCGGTTGGGGCTCATCATGGGGGTAATCGAACGGCGGCAAAGGTACTTGAATGTGGTTATAATTGGTTGTCGATTTATCATGATGCCAATCAAATGGTCAAGTCTTGTGACCAATGACAGAGGCAAGGATCAATCTCTAAGAGGCATGAAATGCCAATGCACTTTGTGATGGAGGTCGAGATCTTTGATGTGTGGGGCATTGACTTTATGGGCCCCTTTGTGAGCTCATAAAACATATTCACACGGTTTGGCACTCCTAGAGCCATTCTGAGTGATGGTGGGTTTCATTTCTGTAACAAGGCTTTCATGGGGCTACTAGAGAAATATGGAGTCAAGCATAAGGTGGCCACACCTTATCATCCCCAATCAAGTGGCCAAGTTGAAGTTTCCAACCGGGAGATCAAAAATATTCTAGCAAAGAATGTTAATGCAAACAGGACCGACTGGTCAAGGAAGCTAGATGACGCATTGTGGGCATACCACACGGCGTACAAGACCCCTATTGGCACTTCCCCTTATCGGTTAGTCTTTGGCAAGGCTTGTCATCTATCCGTAGAACTAGAGCAAAAAGCCATGTGGGCTTTAAAAAGGTTGAACTTGGACTGGGCTGAAGCTGCGAACTTGAGGTTAACACAACTTAATAAAATGGAGGAATTCTGTTTCCATGCATTTGAAAGTGCAGCTGTGTACAAAGAAAGGATGAAGTTCGTCCACGACAAAAATATCTTGAAACGGGAGTTCAAGTCGGGTGACTTGGTTTTTCTATTCAACTCAAGGCTCAAATTGTTTCCGGGAAAGCTCAAATCGAAGTTGTCTGGTCCGTTCAAGGTGGTAGATGTATCCCCTTTTTGAGTTGTGGAATTAGAATCGAAGGATGGGCTCCGAACCTTCAAAGTAAATGGCTAGCGAGTCAAGCACTACTTGGGCACAGATGGAGAAAACACGTGGTGGAACAATTGGCTCTCAAAGATGGTCCATGCCCGACCAATGAGTGAACCCAAAGAAAGGCCAACTTCGTCGTGCCGCGACGTTAAATCAAGCGCTTCATGGGAAGAAACCCATGTGTGGTAACATCCTTTTTATCCTTTAAATTTTAACTTTTGTTTTATAGATCTAATTGAGAAATTTAAAGTGTGTGTTAGAGTGCGGGTGATTCAAAAAGTCATAAAACATGGTAAAATTGCAAGTGAAAGGGAAGAAAGGACATCATGTGAAGTGTGCGACACATATGCGGTCGCATTTCAACTATGCGGACCGCATAGTGGTCGCAGACCTGGACAGTTGGTTTAGCAAAAATGGGCGGTTGAAATGCGGCGAGGATGAGCACTTTACGGATCGCACACTAGGTATGCGATCGTATATGTGCATCGCATTGTGTAAGATGAGCAACCTAAGTGAAACCACCGCATAATAAGAATGCGATTGCATAACATGTTATGCGGTGACTTATACACTGCAAATTTCCCAGGTAAGTAACCCTACCCCTTGGCATATCAACACACACCAGCACTCAAACACACTCACTTCCCTCTTAAACAAAAAAAACAAAAAAAAAGCGAAACAAAAAGAAAAAGAAGAAGGGAAACGGCTAGTTGAAATTGCAAGAGTAACATCGATCCCAATTGTTGAATACATCTCCTAAGTGTTTCTCACTCATCCATTCCTGGTATGTTCTCCCTTCCTGATTTCATCCCTGTTGATTGTGAGTTTTTAATTTTATTGTGTGTTTTTCCTATTTTACTAGTTTTTCTTTTGCTTTTGTTCGATCTTCCTCTTCGTTATTTGGTTTATATGCTCGTAATGGGGGGATTCTCGGATGATTGGTTAAGTCGGGGCTTGTTGGGTAGTCAAATTAGGGTTGCCATTGTTGAGGTAGGAGAAAAACTATGAGAACGATGGCTTTTGCGGGACGCATAGTCATTTTGTGGCCCGTATCATTGTCGCATATGAAGCCCTAGGTAGCGTGAGGAAGATGACAAAATGCGGAGGCTTGGCGATCGCAAAATTAATATGCGGACCGCAAATCCACCACATACTCCAACAGTTAGAGTCTTATGGTAACATGTTGTTTGCGGTTGTTCTGCGATCACAAATTCATCTTTGCGGTGGGTTATGCGATCGCATAGTGTGATGATCTTTACAAGTGCATAGTTTTGCGATAGGTATGCTAACCGCATAATGGATATGTGATCACACAACTCATCGCATACTTGATTCCTTTCAGCAGACATATGTTTTGCGATAAGTTTGCGGTCCGCATAGTGGTTATGTGACCGCATAACTTGTCGCATACTTGACTTCTTTGGTAATTTTTTTCTTCTGATGTCTGTTAGGTCGCTCACATTTCGTTCTTTGCAAATATGGCTCCCCAGAAACATATTGCTGTCAAGAAAAGGTCTTCCTCCGGCCGTCAAGCACAACAAGCCAAACGTTCACGACAAGAACAATCCAAATCTATTGCTGAACATCCCTCCCAGTCTGATAAGGAGGAGACCTTGCTAGCAGTCGACCTACAGGCTGAGGCAAGACGAAAGAGAGGAGATAATTTCCAACTCCATTTTGAGCTCACTGGTTCTAGGACTCTATATAAAGAAGGGCTCACAAAATGGAAAATCATTGCCGAGAAACAGCTAAGTGTGAACAGTCTACAGGAGCAGTACCCTCACATATTAAAGAACATCAAATCTAGAAAATGGGAGTGCTTCATTGAGCTGCCTGATGAATTCAATGAAACACTAGTGCATGAGTTCTATGCATCCTAGGGGGACTAGAGAACGGCTCACCACAAGCGCAACAAAGTATTCTGCGAGATTGTCTTGGTTCGGGGGAAGCAGGTGCTTCGTGACAGGGCAGCTATAAATGATCGATATTTTTCCGACGGGCATCCGGGCACTGCTGAGTACGTGGCCAAATATGCCAACAGAGATGTGTGAGCGTGCCTGGATTGCCTCAGTGATCGCTAAGGGGACCCCAACTTGGATTGACCCTTAGCATAAAATTTTCAAGGAAGATCTTACACGAGAGGGTCGGTTCTGGCTTAGTTTTGTCACCTCCCGCTTAATACCATCCCGGAATGAAACAGATATAAGCATTGAGAAAGCTCTTCTCATGGCATGCGTTATGACCGGAATCAAGATCGATGTGAGTGACATCATCTTCCGAGAGTTAAGGGTCCAGGAAAATCATACAGCCACGTCACTTCCTTTCCCATGCTTGGTCACAACCCTCTATCAGGTTGTGGAAGTTTTTACAATGCCGCACTATGACAAGATGGGGAAAGCACTGAAGGATATTGACATCACGCGCATTAGTGACGCAGTGCCAAACGTAGTTACTGCCCTCCAGAGGTTCAGATCCAGATTCCTACTGAGACAGACATCTCAGACTCCCAGACTCCTGTTGCACCTCAGGCCACAAGGGCACCCACTGCTACTCCACAGCCTGCCTCTCAAGCCACTATTTCCCAGCCTTCTACCTCACTGCCAGCTCTTTCGAGGTTTGGTCTCTTAGCTTAGCAGGAAAATGCTAAGGTGGACCAACTTCTGAAGAACCTGCCCACACTCATCAGGCAAGCCTTGACTCCTATCCAGTCCTCAGTGACGTCCCTCTAGCAGCAGCATACATCTTATGAGGGTCGCCTGAAAAAGTTTGAGGAGAGGCTTGAGAAAGTAGAGAAATATGAGGTTGGAGGCCTTCCTAAGCTCCGTGAAGAGGTTAACACACTGAAGACTGAACTACACAAAATGCAAAATCTGGAGTTCTATCTATCCTCATTCATGCCCAAGGAAGGAGAGCAGGGAGCGGGCACGTCCGTTGGTGGGTTGGATCTTGACTTCTCCACATTAATGACTGATCCTGCGCCACAAACAGTCAGGGATTCCCTGACTCCAGCTCCCCCTACACGCATTGACATACCTTCTGGGGAAGATTCTACACACTCTGCAGAGTCCGAGGGTGGGGAGTCAGGCGAAGAGGAGACTGATGAGGAGTCATGGTCCGAGGAAGATGAAGGTCCTCAGGAGAAGGGCAAGCAGGTTGATGTCCCTATAACTGCAGAGGAGGAAGAAGAAGCAGATGTGCGGAAGGCAATAGCACATTCACTAGCAGACAAGGCTACTCAGGCCATATCATTGACCATTTTGCCATCAGCAGGCGAGGCTAGCAGCTCAGGCACCAGTTCCAGTGTCAGGACAGTTGGAGATCCCTCCCCCATCAGTGGAGGTCACTCCCCAGGCTGCGACCTCATCGGCCCCAGCTCCAGCAGCAGAGGGTGACCCTACCATCACTCAGTAGGCTACCGACTCCCATAGCGCTTAGTGCGCCTCAGGGAGCCCTAAACTCTGTTTTACATTTCTTATGCATTGGGGATAATGCATGCTTTTTAGTTGGGGGTGGGATAGCCTTGTATGACTTTGTGAAATCCTTGAACTCTTGTACATATTTTTGTGTTATATAAGCAAATATCTCGTTAAAATTTGTATATACTTGTGTTATCTTTGTACATATGTTATCTTTGTATTTAAAAAAAACCCAAAAACAAGTAGATAGTTGGATGTATGTTCGTCTTTAGTAATTAGCAATGAATTCCCCTTGGTTTTTCTTTGTCGGGTTCTTTTCCAACGGTGTAATAGTATAACCATTGCAGTAGGATGAAACATGTTGCCCGGTTTGGTGTAATTGTCTAGGCTCAAGCATGTATGTCTATAAATAACCTATACCCTTCCGTTAATATTAAAAATGTGTTGTATAGGCAATCAACTGTGTGAACCTGAGGCTCACTCTTTGACTCTATGCTTACTTAGAATTATGCATGTAAATATGATGAAAGCTTCGAGTTTCCAAGTGTTGACTCGAGGGCTAAAACTATGTTGAGTCAAACAGCTCGTGTGTCGTGTGTGTTAGCCTTTGTATAAATAATTCTTGTGTTTACTTATGTCGTCTAGAACTTGCCCGGTTGGTGAAATGACCTTAGGCAGTCTTTGTGATATTGGAAAACCCAGTTAGCCTTTCAAGCTACCCATTGTATAGATATCATCACTAGTTACCCCATTTGAGCCTTTAACCTTTTCGTTGGTCACCTCATGACAAACCTTTCCCTTTTTTTTGTAAAATAATTCCTTCTTTTGAACTTTTCCCTCCTTGAACATTGAGAATGAGGCTAAAAGCCTAAGTTGGGGGTGTGGTGTCAATCCGAAAATTGGTAAGGTTGTACATTGAGTGTAGGAACGTATACCTGATGTTTTATACGTCAATACCACACAAGAGGGGGTGATTTGTGTGGTGTCCAATTTTCGAGTGTAGTCTCTACAGAAGAACCTGGTTCTTCTTGGTGTTCCAACTTCTACAGTTTGCGGAAAAGTAATTGCAGAAATAAAAGAACACATCAATTTTACGTGGAAAATACCTGGCTCAAAAGGTGAAAAAACCA
>ML483762.1:37724-69133 GCA_005239535.1 Nicotiana rustica
GTACCTATTACAATTGCTTCTAGATAAAGTTGAAAGATACAATATGTAATCACCTACTACAAACAACTAGACTCAAAAGACAACAGATGGAACTGGTTCTTCGAGGTGGTTGAAGTAGCTTTTGAGTCGCACAAGGATTCTTTACACAAACTGCTTGCAAAATTGCTTTGGTAATTTTGCATTCAATTCTTTATTTCACTTATGTGTTTGTGCGCAAATTTTTCTGTAGGAATGCTTCAACAATTTATAGAATCAGTAGTTGAGATGTTGTTGTTCAGTTCTGATGCAACTCTTCCTTGGTGGAGAGTTTATGTTTATCTCAACTTCCTTGATCTTGATTTTGTCCTACCTGAATTCGAATTCCATCTCCTTATCAATTTGCAACCTTTTCGCTTAGGAGATACCTCTTAGTTCATAGATGTTGTTTATCTCCTACGCATGGACTCTTCTCGTGCCAACTGGTCTGTTTGACTATGTTTGCCCTGATAGACCTGGTTCAACCGTGTTGTCATTTGTCATTCTTCAAAACCATGCAGTGACTTGATTCAACAATACCTCAAAATATTCTTATTAAATTATTCAAGTTCCAAACGAAAAAGAAAAAAAAGCCTTGAAGAAAAATAGAGAGGTATTTAAGGTGATTCAATGTTGGTAACTAGAAGCCAATGAAGGCTATGTGGTTTGAAAAGAAGCAAAGGGCAACAAGAAAGAAAATAATGTGAGTAGTGTTCAAGGAGGGTGTAGTCACTCGTACCCAAATATTTATCCGACCCTTCCCTAAACCTACATTACAAGCTTAAAAAGTCCTTATGGGATCTCCAACCAAACGTTCTTAGAATAAAGCGATGAATTAAAATAAGGGCAAGCCTATGATATGGCATGTTGTAACACTTGAAACTCTTTGTGAGAGTGAGTGTCTTTGTGAATCCGTCCCTTGTGTTGTCATTGTAAATATTGTGAGCTTGGGACTTTCTTTCTGGTGAGGACACATGAATTGTGAGGTTAAACAGAAGTTGAGTTCTCGAAGTCGAACGCAAGTGCACTCAACTGAGAGTAACGTTTTGTCAAATTGGTCGAGGCTCAAAGTTCACAAGTTGATTATTTCCTTTGTAAATAACAATGATTGTTCGGGAAGGGTAAATAAATGAAAGTGCATGCTTGTTATACTGTCAATTAACACCTTCCACGGTCATTATTGTTTCATGTCGTTTAGTTGGAGTCTAGATTATGATAGAGTCATTTTAGTTGCTTGAGGACAAGTAAGAGTGTAAGTTGGGGGTGTTGATGTGCCGAAGAATTTCGGCACATTCAATACCAAATTTCTTAGATTTTGGCTTGTTTTGAAAGCAATTATCTTTTATACTTATGTAATTTTAATGTTTGCAGTGTATAAGGTTGGAGGACTCAAGAACATGTAAATGAAATCAAAAAGCTGAAAAAGGACAAGAAAAATGGAAAATGCGGTCGCAGAAGTGAATTTGCGGACCGCAGATCCAACATGCGGTCCGCATAGTAGTCTGATGAACTACAAAGTCCAACATCTGGTTAGACAAACTCAAGTGCACAAAATGCGGTCCACTATGCGATCGCATAACAGGTTTGTGGGTAATGGACCGCAAACCTCCTGAAGAAATTGTTATGACCAGAAATGTAGTGATACTATGCGATCGTATATCAAGAATGCGGACCGCATAACCTGAATGTGATGACTACCTGGGAGCTAGGGTTTCAAGTCTGCGATGGTCTTGTCAAGAATGCGGACCGCATGTCTGTTATGCGAGAAAAAAAGGGTCGCATAGTTGACCTGGAAGGGCATTTTTGTCCGAAGTTGACCCCGAGTTTTAGCCCACTATAAATAGATTTATTGGGGTTTTGTAGGTCATTCTTGTCTAGTTTTTGATCTACATTCCAAGCCTTTAATATTCTCATCTTTTGGAAGCTTTAGGAGTGACGAATCTCGCACTTTGCAAGCTTTATGGCATTTAATATTCTCATCTTTTTGTATTTTAGCATGAGTACCTAGCTTTAAATACTAAGGTTGTGGACCCTAAATGGGTGTTATGTTAATGGGTGTTTAATATTGAATATATATATAATGGTTGGTTGATATATATTTATTTCTCTTTCTTCATTTATTGTTGGTGGTTGCAAACATTAACAAGTGCCGTTAAATTCTTTCTTCACTTGGAAAAGTGAGTTAGGATTGGTAGAATTAAATATCAAAGACTCAAGGTTTTGAACCTTGTTTAATAGAATCGCTTAGGAATAAGTGCGTTTTATTTGGCATAAATTGATTACTCTTAATTGCAAGTCTTTTATATTTGGAAAAATCATAAAGAGGAAATACTACAAAACTATTGAAAAATATTGGGTAGTCATTTAGAAATCATTTGCATATCTAAAGGACCTTCCATTAGAAATATATCATATTAACACCGATAGAATTACACTTCATTGAAGGGGACACAACCTTGGTTTAGTTAATCAAATTAATTGCAACTTTAATTAATCATACTTGTTACTATTTCACTAAATTACCACACAATCAATTACAATACTTTGGTTACTCTAACGGAATAGAAATACGATTTAAGTTAAGATTCACACTACCCAAGTAAACTTTTCACGCCTATTCCCTGTGGGATTCGACCCCAACCTTGTTGGATTACTATATTTGACATCGATCGCTATACACTATTTTAAGGTGTAATTTGAGCGTATCAAATTTTGCTAGGTAGTGCCCCTTAAGGGCGAGTGTTCAATGCTTGTGATATTTGCCCCATTTGGAACTCAAGATTGCGGATGGAGGTAGTGTGGGAGGAAATTTGAGCATCAGAACCGGCAATCCTCACCATCATATGTTTGAACATATTCTCGATCCGGCTGATTTCATTGCTTGACGAACATTGGCCTTGAGATTTATACAGAGGAGGATTGTTGGGTTGTTGATACATTGGGGGTCTTTGAAAGCCCGGCCCCCGATTTCCATTTCCACCCCAATTGTTGTTGTTATTGTTGTTCCAATTGTTGTTGCCACCCCAATTCTGATTATTATTCCCCCATTTTCTTGAGTTTTTGTTGTTCCAGTTTCCTTGCCCTTGATTGTTCCATTTCTAATTATTCCCTTGAGATCTCCATTGTTCGTTTGGAGCATTGCTCCGCTGCCCTTGGTAGTTGTTTTCATACATAACATCCTCACTCTGGTCATCATATGAATCATCATTGTTGTATCCACTCACACCATTCTCACTTTGATCATTATTGCCTTGCATTTGTGTGCCACATTGTCTTCGCCTGTTGACCATTAGATTGACCCCTCCCATTGCATGTACTTGTTTTGGTCCTTGGATTTGCTGAAGTTGTGCTTTGGCAAGTTGATTCATAGTTGTTGTTAACTCAGCAATGGCTTGTTCATGGTCTTGGAGTTCCTTATGAAGATTGATGACATTCGGGTCACCTTGAGGAACGTTTTCCCGACATTGCCACGCTGAAGAACTGTCAGCCATTTCATCGAGAATATCACAGGCTTCATCATAAAACGGCTTCATGAAATTTCCCCCAGCCAATTGGTTCACCACACATTGATTGGTCGTGTTTATACCCCGATAAAATGTTTGTTGGATCATAGCTTATGTCATGTCATTATTGGGGCATTCCTCTGTATCTCTCTCAAATCTCATGGAGGGGTTCATTGGTTCCTGTTTGAATGCTAAGATTTCATCCCTTAAAGATGCTATATGTTCGGGTGAGAAAAAATTGGGAATAAACTTGTCCTCCAACTCATCCCACGTAGATATGGAATGGTTAGGGAGTCGTTCAAGCCAATCCAATGCTTTCCCTCTAAGAGAAAAAGGGAACAGCCTAAGCCTCAAAGCATCCTACGACACGTTTGTTTGTTTTCTTCCCCAACAGGTATCCACAAATCCCTTTAAGTGTTTATAAGCATTTTGATGGGGAGTACCCGTGAAATACCCTAGTTGCTCCAATAATGTCAACATCACGTTCGTAATCTGGAAATTGCTCGCCCGGATTCGGGGTGGGAAAATCGCACTAGCATATCCTTCATTTGGAAGCACCCGAGGAGTTGCTCTAGGAGGAGGTGGGGGAGGGTCTGGAATATTTTTATTGGCCTGACGGCCTCATTTTTTAGCTTGAGGTACTAGATGCACCTCATCATCCCCGTTATGATCTACCTCCTCCCCCGGTATAACATTGCCGAGAGGATCATCCATTTGTACCTTAAGCGATAAAACACACAAATTAGTAAAATAGAAGGAAAGAAAAATAATCTACACAACTCGTCAAATAGATAGCCAAAACCGTTTAACTCCCCGGCAACGGCGCCAAAAAGTGATCGGCTCCTACCTACACCACTATAGAATAGCAAGAAGGGGTCGATGTAGCTTTTCCCGATAGGATCGGGATCGAAATTCACAATGAGTTAGAATGTTGGAGTTGGGTTCCTATCCTACTTAGCTGTGTATCTTGCTTTTAATTGCACTCCTAGTCATAAGTTTGTTTGATTCTATACTAGTAGTATTGCTATTAATTGATAACACTAATCTAGGTGTAATATTTTTGGTAAGGGTTTTCTCAAGTTATAAAGAACACTAGGGTAGCAACTTACACCTAGGCGAGTATCTAACGGGGTCTAGAAATTAGGACCAACTTGTTGTACCTGAGTTCATGACGTAACCTCACACTTAATTACTCACCCTTTACCTCTCGGTAGTTTGGGTGACTTTGCCCGAATTGGCTTTTTGAAGCCTAATTGGGTGATTCAACAGTACAAGTGAAATTGGCTCAAGTCGGGTATTACTATCTCTAGGTTTTACCCTTTAATTGGGTCTATCAATCTCTTGAATTCACCCCAATTCCTTCTTATCCTATTTTACCTAGACTTGGGTTATCTTTCTCAAGAACAACCCTAGTCAAAAAGGCATGAATCAGTGTTTGCAACCACTAATTCAATAGATAAAGCATGAAACAAGCTAAATATCACTAACCCAATAACAAGTAAGCCCTAAAATTAAAGACTCATTAGATACCCACACTATGGTTGGGTCAAAACCCTAGCTAATGGGTCTAGCTACTCAAAATCAAGGTAGAAAGCAAAAGAGTAGATGAAACTATAGCCATAAATGTTAAATACAAAGATAAAATCTAAGATTATAAGCTAAAGCTACTCTAAAATTACTCAGAAGGTAAAAAGGTTGTTGTTCACAAGCTCTCTAAAACATAATATGACCTAAAAATGTGAAAAAGAACTATTTATCCACAACCGAAATTACTGGACAAAAATGCCCCCACGGAGGTTCCGCTGTCAGCGGAACAACGGGCGCCCCAGCAGATTGACTTTCCCGGCAGCGCAATTACGAGCGCGTACCGCGCTTCTTCAAAATTGGACTTCATGTAACCTCTCTGAACTTTGATTCCGCTCCCAGCGGTATTCTGATCGCTTTAGTGGTAGGAAATAAAGTGGCCGTGTAAAATAAGTGTTGATCGTGTTTCATGTTCTGCCCAGCATTGCTAACTCTCTGATCCTCTATAACCGCTCTCAGCGGAATTTTCGCCGCGGCCGCGCTTTTATGACGCTACCAGCGGTCCTAATTGAGTCCAAATACCAACTCTGTCAACCTAGTTCTGTGTCCCTCCTAAGAATTCCACCTCAGCGGTCAAGCTTCCGGTACAATGCGAAAATAGTTGTCAACGCTCTAGTGAGTTCAGGGTCTTTGTAAGATTGGTCCCTTTTTAAGTTGTTTTGGCTTCTTTGCCTCATTTTTTACCAAAACCTGCAAGTAAACACCTTGAGTTAGTTTTTGGGAATACCTTAGTGCAATTTTACCTTAAAACCTAAGCAAAATAGAGTAAATATTAGGTTAAAATCCCTAGTTATCACGCATATGCGAGAGAAGCATCGCACCTGCGGTTGCGCTATTGCGACAAAGGAGCCGCACCTGTGACCATCACCGCTCATGTGCACCATCTCACCGCAGAAGCGAGGCCACTTCTGCATAATTATTTTCGCACCTACGAACCCAGCCTGGGCTGCCCAAATCCGCATTTGCGCCCCTCCTTCCGCATGTACGAGTCCGCACCTGCGGTCTCCCCATTGCAGGTGTGAAACACTAGAAACCAAAAAACTTGAGAAGTTTGCATAAGTCCAAATTCGATCCGTTAAGCATCTGAAACACACCTGAGGCTCCCGAGACCTCAACCAAACATACCAACAAGCCCTAAGACACCATACGAACTTAGCCGAGCCCTCAAATCACATCAAACAACGTTGAAAACACGAATCACCCTCCAATTCAACTTAATGAACTTTGAAACTTCAAACTTCTGCAACCGACGCTGAAACCTTTCAAACCACCACCAATTGATCCCAAATTTTGCACACAAGTCATATTCAACATTACGGACCTACTCTGACTTTCGGAATCGGAATCTAACATCGATGTCAAAAGGTCCACTAGCGGTCAAACTTCCTAAAAATTTAACTTTCGTCATTTCAAGCCTAATTCAGCTACAAATCTCCAAAACACAATCTGAACACGCTCTTAAGTCAAAAATCACCCAACGGAGCTAATGGAACCGACTAAACTCCATTCTAGAGTGGTCTTCACACAGTTACAACTATGGTGAAAATCCTAGAACTTTAGCTTCCGTTTTAGGGACTAAGTGTCCCAAAACACTCCAAAACCTCCTGACAAGTCACATAAGCAGAAAAAGATACAAGGGAAGCAGTAAACAAGGGATCGGGGCTAATACTCTCAAAATGATCGGCTGGGTCATTGATAACTAGGGATTCGTACCTATTATTTACTCTCGTTTTCTTATGTTTTGAGGCAAATTTGACTAAAATACTCCCAAGTTTTGATGCAAGTTGTTTAAATTGCAGGAATTGAGTTAAATTGGAGAGATTGGCTTAAAATGACTCAAAGAGGAGCAAAAACTTGCATTGTCCCAAAACCCAGCAAAATCGCTGTCAGCGCCAATATTCCACTGCAGCGGTTATCACTTCGCTTCAGCGGAATTCCATCTGTTGCCCCATTGCAAAACTTCATAGAGCAGGTTTTTAAGGCGAGTTGAACCGCTGACTGCGCTGCAATTTTGCTGCAGCATTTTCTCTGCCGCTGCAGCATTTAAAATTATGCTGGGAGCATTTTTGAAACATCAAAGAGTCAGCATTTTGGAGTTTGCACACTAACGCGGTCATTGGTATTATTCCGCTGTCGCGTTCTCAAGGACCGTTGCGGGGCTACATTATTCCGATGGGAGCGGAATGGAGTTCCAGAGAATTTACAAATCCAAAAATGTTGCAGCGGTCATTATTACGCTGCAGCGGAAGCCCATCCGCTGGAGCGCTCAGAATTACGCTGGGAGCGGAATCTCCGTGGGGGCAATTTTGCCCAGTATTTTCAGCCTAGTATAAATACATCTTTTTCTCATTTTTAGGATATCAGGTGTTAGAGTGAGCACGTGAACAGTAGTTTTATTCCATTTTGAGAAATTTTAGTTTAGATCTTACAATATTTCTTAGATTTCCTTCTTGTAATCAACATTTATGGGTTCAATTTCATCATTTATTTTAGTTTCTTCTTTAAATATGAGTAGCTAGACCCTCAAGCTAGGGTTGTGACCCAACCCTAGGGTGGGTAGCTAATGGGTCTTCTATTTTAGGATAAATTTTTGATTGGGTGTTTGATTTTTAGTCTAATTTATGCTTAATTCTCAGATTTGGTGGTTGCAAACACTATTTCATGCCTTCATGACTAGGGTTATTCTTCAGAGAGATGACTCAAGTCTAGGTAATTAGGCTAACAAGGTATTGGGGTGAACTCAAAAGATTGATAGCCCCAATAAAAGGGTGGTGGATACTAGGGATAGTTACACTCGACTTGAGCCATTTTATTTGATTTGTTGAAACACCCAATTGAGCTTGAGAAGGCCAATTCGGGAAAAGTCACCCAAATTACTAAGAGGTATTGGGTGAGCAATTTAGTATGAGGTTATGTCATTCACCCACAATTCACAAGGTTATCCTCGATTTTAGACCCCATTAGTCACTCGCCTAGGAATAAGTTGCAACCCTAGAGCCTTTAATTACTTGAGAAAATCCACAAAAAGATTGTAATTAGCTAGATAATAGTCCTTTTTAGTATTACTTTAGTATAAATACAAATCCCTTTATGATGAGAAGTGAAATTAAGAACCTGAAACACCACTAGGTTAACTAGAGATTCAACTCCCATATTGATAACTCCATGTGGATATCAATACCGACCCAGTCGGGTAAAAGCTGTTTCGACCCCTTCCTTGCTACTTATTAGTAGTATAGGTGGGCACCGATCACTTTTTAGCATCGTTGCCGGGGAGTTATAACGATGTTGACTATCTATTTGAGTAGTGGTGTGGATTGTTTTTCTTTGTTTTTGTTAACTTGTGTGTTTCAATCAATACAGGTACTTATGGCCGATCCTCTGTCAAATATTATACCGGGGGAGGAGGTAGATGATCTTGGGGAAGATGGGTTACATCAACCTTCACCTCAAAGACGGGGCCTACATGCCAATCCCAATGATAATATTCCAGACCCTCCCCCGCCTCCTCCCAGAGTTGCTCTGAGGGTGCTTCTGAACGAGCCGTATGCAAGTGCAATTGTCCCACCCATAAGACGGGTGGGGCAACTTTCAAATCACTAATGTCATGTTGACACTTCTGGAGCAGCGAGGGTATTTCGCAGGAGCTCCCCATCAAAATGCCTACAAGAACTTAAAATACTTTGTGGACACATGTTGGGGGAGCAAGCAAACTAATGTATCAGAGGATGCCTTGAGGCTCAGATTATTTCCTTTCTCTCTCCGAGGGAAGGTGCTGGATTGGCTTGAACGACTCCCCAATCATTCGATCTCTACGTGGGACGAATTGGTGGATACGTTCATTGCCAAGTTTTTCTCCCCCGGAAACATGGCGGCTTTGAGAGACGAGATATTGGCATTTAAGAAAAAGCCGAATGAGCCCCTTCACGAGATTTGGGAACGCTACAGAACTATGGTTAAAGAGTATCCAAACAATGACATGACCGAGGCCATGATACAACAGACTTTCTACCGAGGCATCAATACCACTAATCAGTGTGTGGTCAACCAACTTGCTGGGGGAAACTTCATGAAGTTATCTTAAAATGAAGCATGTGACATCTTGGATGAAAAGGGTGACACTTCGTCAGCATGGCTGAGTCGGGCTAATGTGCCCCAGGGTAATCCAAGTGTGATAAATCTCCACAAAGAGCTTCAAGATCATGGGAAAGAAATTGTCGAGCTTACCACCACCATGAATCAACTTGCTAAGGCGCAGCTTCAACAAATACAAGGTCCGAAGCAAGTGCATGCTATGGAGGGGGTAAATCTTTTGGTTAAAAAGCAGAGGCCACGTGGAAATCAAATGCCAAACAATAATGACCAATGCGACCAAGGAGTGAGTGGGTACAATCAAGAGGATTCCTATGATGAGCAAAATGAAGATGTAATATATGCCAAAAATTTTCAAGGACAAAGGAACAATCAAGGGAACAACCAAAATTGGAAAAATCAAAGTCAAGGTAATTGGAACAACAATAACAACTCAAGCAATTGGGGGAACAACAATCAACAATGGGTAGGCAATAACAACAATTGGAGCGGGAACAACAATTGGGGTGGAAATGGAAATCGGGGGTCGGGATTTCAAAGGCCTCCGATGTATCAACAACCCAACAATCCACCCCCTATCAATCACAAGGCCAAGGTTCCTCAAGCAATGACATGGGTCGGATCGAGCAAATGTTTAAACGAAAGATGGAACGTAATGCGAATTCGGATGCTCAAATTGCCTCCCAAACTACCTCCATTCGAAACCTTGAAGTCCAAATGGGACAAATCTCACAAGCCTTGAACACACGCCCGAAAGGGGGTACTACCTAGTGACACGGTGGTGAACCCTAAGGGTGGGAACACCAACAACAATACTGGCCATGCAATGGCGGTGACCACAAGGAGTGGTCGAGGCGGTGAGGCTAGTTCTTCAAAGCAAAAGAGAGTTGTTAGTGATGATGATGACTTGCAATAAGATGAGGTTCCTATTGGGGATGAAAATATGGTTGAAGAGCCAGTGAATAATGAAGTGAGGATTGACATTAATGCCGACAAGGAGGAATCATAAATGACGTGAACCCGTCTAGGGAACACATAACTGACATACCCGAGCTGGTTGTGCCAAAATCAAAGGCTCCATTGCCTAGACCTCCTCCTCCTTATCCTCAAAGATTGGCTAAGCAAAAGACAGAGAATCAATTCAAGAAATTTATAGATAAGATGAAGAGCTTGTCCATCAACGTACCATTAGTTGATGCTCTTGAACAAATGCCCGGGTATGCCAAGTTTATGAAAGACTTGGTCACAAAGAAGAGATCAATGGAGTGTGAGACAATCAAGATGACTCACCAAGTTAGTGCAATTGTGCACTCAATGCCACCCAAACTAGAAGATCCTGGAGCATTCATTATTCCTTGCACTATTGGTCGTGCGGATTTTACCAAGGCATTGTGTGACTTGGGTGCTAGTATCAACTTAATGCCTTACTCTGTTTTTACAAGCTTGGGAATTGGTCAACCTAGGGAAACTTCTATGCGACTTCAAATGGCGGATCGAACTATGAAGCGACCCTTGGGAATCATTGATGATGTTTTGGTACGGGTTGAAAAATTAATCTTGCCCGCAGACTTGTGATATTGGATTGTGAGGTAGATTATGAAGTTCCAATCATCTTTGGAAGACCTTTCCTTGCTACGGCGAAATCCTTGGTAGATTTGGAGGCCGGTGAGTCACCTTCCGTGTGGGCGATGAAAAGGTTGTTTTCCACGTTTGCAAGTCCATGCAGAAACCCAATAGCACGGAGGTGTGTTCTTTTGTGGACCTTGTCACGGAGGTCATAATTGATGAAACAAGCTCAATGATCAATGTTGAGGACCCCGTGGAAGCAGTTTTATGAAATCATGATGATATTGTGGTGGATGGCTTGATCGAGTGTGCCAATGCATTGCAAGGCATGGGTTCTTATTCTTATGGTCCTCGCAAGCTATCTTTGGACTTGGAAAATCAGAAAACTCCTCCGTCAAAGCCCTCAATCGAAGAGCCACCTACCTTGGAGTTGAAGCCCCTTCCACCACATCTCAGGTATGAATTTTTGGGTCCTTCTCGTACTTTACATGTTATACTTTCTTCTTGCCTAACCCAATTGCAGGTAGATTCTACACTCAAAGTGCTCCAAAGGAGAAATAAGGCCATAGGTTGGACTCTTGCTGATATTCGAGGCATAAGCCCCGCCTTTTGTATGCACAAAATAATTCTTGAAGATGGTGCAAAGCCCTTCGTAGAACACAAACGGGGATTGAATGAGGCAATGCAGGAGGTGGTCAAAAAGGAGATAATCAAGCCCTTCGTAGAACAAAATCTTTCACCTAATTTACTATGCAAGCAAAACCATGAACTCCGCCCAAATGAACTACACCGTCACCGAAAAGGAATTGTTAGCTATTGTCTTTGCAATGGAGAAATTCAGGCCCTACCTTATGCGCGCCAAGGTGATAGTGCACACCGATCATGCGGCGCTCCGGTACTTAATGACAAATAAGGATTCAAAATCTCGGCTTATGAGGTGGGTCTTATTGCTTCAAGAGTTTGATCAAGAAATTATTTATAGAAAGGGGAGTGGGAATCAAGTTGCCGATCATCTATCCCGGTTGGAAGAGCAAGGAAGGCCAAGTGATGGCCTTGAAATCAATGATATCTTTCCGGATGAACAACTTCTCTTCGTCTCTATGCATGATATGTCATGGTTTACGGACATCGCCAACTTTCTTGTTACCAGTGTTGTCCCGTTTGAGCTCTCTTCTAACCAAAGGAAGAAGCTTAGACGGGACAGCTTGGATTACTATTGGGATGAACCGTATTTATTCAAAATATGCAATGATGGAGTTATTCGGCCTTGTGTCCCCGAAGAATAACAAAGGTCAATCCTTGAGTCTTGACATTCCTCACCCTACGGTGGTCATCATGGTGGGGCAAGGACAGCTTCAAAAGTCTTGAGTTGTGGGTTTTATTGGCCAACTTTGTACAAGGTTGCAAGCGAATTGGTAAATAGGTGTGATTAATGGAAAAGAGCGGGCGGCATATCAAAGAAGGATGAAATGCCCCTCACAACGATCCTCGAGGTTGATATATTTGATGTGTGGGGCATTGATTTCATGGGCATGTTTGTTAGCTCGTGTGGAAACACCTACATTCTCATGGTGGTGGATTATGTCTCACAATGGGTAGAAGTCATAGATTTACCCAATAATGAAGCTCGGAGTGTGGTTGGTTTTCTCAAGAAGAACATTTTAACAAGATTTGGGACACCTCGTGCCATCATAAGTGACGGGGGATCTAATTTTTGCAATCGGTTTTTGATTCATTGCTTGCCAAGTATGGGGTAAATCACATAGTGTCTACTCTGTACCATCCTCAAGCTAGTGGGCAGGTTGAAGTTTCTAATCGGGAAATCAAGAACATTTTGGCCAAGACCGTGAATGCAAATAGGACCGATTGGTCTAGAAAGCTTGATGATGCTCTTTGGGCGTATAGGACTACCTTCAAAACCCCAATCGGTATGTCTCCTTACCGGTTGGTGTGTGGCAAAGCATGTCACCTACCAGTGGAGTTGGAGCACAAGGAACTTTGGGCTTTAAAGAAGTTGAACTTGGATTGGGACACAGCTGCAAATCTTCGTGTTGATCACCTTAATGAGCTTGATGAGTTTAGATTACATGCCTATGCAAGCACTTCTTTGTACAAGGAGAAAATAAAGTATTTGCACGACAAGTATGCTAAGGACCAGGAATTAAAAGTGGGAGACTTGGTGCTACTCTTCAATTCAAGGCTTCGTCTAAAGTGGAGTGGTCAGTTCGAGGTGGTGTTGGTTACACCCTTTGGTGCCCTTAATCTAAAAAACAAGAATGGTGAAATTTTTCGTGTGAATGGGCATCGGGTCAAACATTACTTGGGTAAATTTGAAGATAGCCACATGGTGGCTTTGCTGAAATTCAATTGAACATGGTAACAAACGTCGTGTCGCGGTGTTAAATCAGGCGCTTCTTGGGAGGCAACCCAAGTGTTTTCTTTTCTTTATTTTTTGTTTGCTTTTGTTAGGATAGAATTTTTGTGAGCTAAATTGTTTGTGAAGTTGGTTACAGTGCAGGAACAAGTCTGGAAAAAACTGGGTCAACTGGAAAAATCCGCTGCAGCGGTCAGGATTCCGCGATCAGCAGTCACCAAACGCTGCAGTGAAACATTGCCGCTGACAGCGGTCCAAATGAGAAAAAATGTGAACTCTCTAAATCTCACAACCGCCGCAGCGAACAGAATTCCACTGTCAGCAGTGGGATTCTGTTGTAGCGGTAAAATTCCGCTGCCAGCGGTGAAGATAATTGCCCAGCAACTTCACAGTGCAAGAAGCATGGTCAGCGGTAAAATTCCGTTGTTGCGCTATGTAAGGCGATGGGGTCCCACGTGCTCAGTATAAATACTAAGGGACCCCCTTTTTTTACCCTTTTCCCTCATTTGCTTCCGAGACCAACATTTTTATTGCTCATAAAATTCACTGTTCATCAAAGACCATTTGTCTCACATCTTAGCATCTTACATCTTCATCTAACAGTGGTATGTTCTCATTAATTGCTTTTAGTTGATAATTTGTTGCTAGTTTTTGTGTGTTTTTCTTTTTGTTCTTTTTAAATTAGAGTTATTGGAGCCCTAATCCTTAAGCATGATTCACCAATGTGTATTAACTTGTGGGATAGTGATTTTTTGTTGCCTAAGTGGGTATAGGGTTCTTATTATCATGACTTCATGCCATAATTTTCAAAATTTCGCAAACCCTAATTTTGATTTTTGTTGTCAGTGCACCATATTGATGAATTTCGCTGCAGCGTTCCAAAATTCCGCTGACAGCAGAGTCAGTTGAACCTAATATTTTGAATTCCAGATTTTTGTTGCATCGGTTAAAAATACGCTGACATCGGTGAAGGTTCCACTGCAGCGGACCATATTTTCGTGGACAACGGTCATGTACCTCTGAAAGTGGGGTAGTCTGATTCCCCTTCTTCCGCTGTAGCGGCCAAAAATCCGCTGACAGCGGTGGCCTTTCGCTGGAGCAGACCATTATTTCGCGGACAACAATTTGAAAGTTCAGAGGATGGGTATTCTGAATCCCACAATTCCGCTGCAACGGTCAAAAATCCACTGACATCGGTGACCATTCCGCTGCAGCGGTCAAAAATCCACTGACATCGGTGACTATTCCACTGCAGCGCTCAGTTATCCGCTGACAGCGAAATCCTGTTTGCACACTGTCTGAGTCTCTGCATATGTAATGTATGTGCTTTGATTAGGTACTTGTGTACCATGTTTTAACAACCTTCGTTGACATGTTTGCATAAAATGGTTAGACCACGAGGAGGAGCGGATAAGCAACCCGATAGGGGCGACCTTTCAAGGGCTCCAGGTAAAGGAAAACGACAGGCTCCCTTGGGTCTGACAAAGGCAATTGCGAAGAAACAACAAAGAAAAAGGGCAATCACGACCAGTCTGAATCTAGTGAATATGTGCCCTCCCGGGAAGCTTCGGAGGGAATGAGTGGATCCGCCTTAGCAGAGACATTGTCCCAACCATGAAGGCTTGTCAATGAGCCCACTAGCTCTGATTCTTCTAACGATCTTTCCAATGGCTCTAAACCTCTTGAGGACATCAGTGTTGCAGCTCAGTCCACTGCCCCTACTTCTATAAACCTTGACAGCTCAGATGAGGCATCTGATGATGGAAGGGGTGGTGACACCCTAGTACAGACCACAGGAATTCTCCGGATCAGGAACCCATTGGTATGGTAGGATCGGTTTGTTTCTGAACCGGCCTAACACAAATTGAGTGAGTGGTGGCCCCAAAGATCACTTATCCATGAAAGGCCTTTCATTATCAAGGATCTCCTACCTCTCAACCCTAATATGAAAAAGCAATTTGATGAAAGGGAGGGGTGGGATTTCTTCATCAGCAAAGTGGAGGATGCCAATGAGTATGTTGTGAAGCAATTTTATTTAAATGTGGCCCACACAAAAAGGGACTCATATCTGACCAAGGTTCGCAACAAGAAGATTTTGAATAATGGCAAGGCATTCAATGACTATGCGGGTTTTGCTGATGAAGATGAGACTCGCTACAATGAGAAAGTGGATTTGGGAGATTTAGCTCATCTGTGGTTGGCCTCAGTTATTGCTATCCCGGGGACTACTCCAGCTTGGTTGATTGCAGGCTCCGCCATCAAAAGTAACACACTCAGCTTCGAGCCCAAGGGATGGTCCACTTTTGTTTGCAGCCGGATAGACCCCATCCTTCATGACAGTGACATGCCTATCTCTAGAGCTTTGATTGTGGGTGAAATTATGGATGGTATCCCGATTAATGTCGGGAATATCATGTCCAAGGTGATTGACCGAATTATGCAAAAAAATGAAGCCTCTTATCCCTTTCCCAACTTCCTCACTATGTACTTCAGGGACATGGAAGTTGAGGGGAGGGATTTTGATACTACAGTGAAGCCACAATCAGCTTTTTTGTGGTATAGTTTTAAGGGTCCGGACAACCTCAAGGCGAAAGGGAAAGCCACCACATCTACAACCCCTAGTACTTCCACTGCTACCGAGTTTTCTCCTACTGTCGAGGGCTCCACTGCTTCTGAGGAGCCCATTGTTGCTGCTGGCCCAGAGTCTTCATCGGGTCCTGCCATGTCCATTCGAGTCCCAGTGCCATCTTCTTCCACTTACCCTCAGACGGCCTTGAGGTTGTCTCAGACTTTAGTTGGTATCACCAACTAGCTACAGGTAGCTTCTTCTAAGCTCACTGGCCTTTCTACCACTGTTGCAGCTTGGTCAGCTCCGGCACCGATTGTACTACCACCTACTTTAGAGGACACATTGAAGAGCCTAGTTGATAACTAGAAGAAGATCATGGAGACACATGATAAGCAAGGAAAGGAGATTCACTATTGGGGAAAATACGTGAAGAAGATGAAGAAGTCTCAAGAAGATATGAGGATAGTTCAGGTAGAGATGCAGACCACTCAAGCTGACTTGAAAAAAGAGGTCGCGAAGCTCGTATGGGACATCCCCCTTGATCTGTTGATGGGAGAGCCAGTACCCACTGACCAGGAAGCACAGGTTGAGGAGACAGAGCTTCCAGCATCCCCGGTTTGCAGAAGAGCCATCCCGCGGACTGATGATATGGAGATTCAGCTTGAGGATCCAGTGGGCCTCCTCACAGCCACATGACCCTGCTACAGCCACTGGCACTGTGCCTTCTTCTTCTACAGTTGATCTTTCCCCATGCAGACAGAGGCATCATAGGGAGTTTTCTTTTACTCTCTCTCTCACCCTTTTTCCCTGCTATATATTTTTTGTTATTTAGCATTAAGGACAATGCTATTTCTTATTGGAGGGGGTGGCCTCTATTTGATATTTGGTGACTCAGACACTTTTACATTTTTGGGTTGTAATAACTTATGACACTATTTTTCATTTCTTTATTTACATTTTCGTACCTTTAGTTCATTTTACTTTTGGCATGTATATACTCGGTTTCCTCTTTTATGTATATATTCATTCCCCCCTTTATGTATATTTGTCTTAATCCCCTGTTGTACATATTCATTTTTACTTTTCGTATTTCTACTTTATAAATTCTTCAGTTTTTCCATTTGTAGTTTAACTTCTTATTTCATTTAGTAGCTTCTTTTTAAAATTTATAGCTTCTTCTTTACTTTTTGCGTTGTCAATAATCCCCTGGTTTTCTTAAGGCCACGGTTCTTTCCAGGGGTGGAAATTGTGAGAACCAGGTGTCTCTTCCCTACGACGGACGGTGTGGCGACATTCTTAAGGGATTTAGTCAGTTTTTCGTTTTTCTTTGTTGTTTTTGTTTTCCTTTGTTTTGATAGTAGTGAATAAATGTGATTCAAATAAAGCTTCACTTGGCACCAACAGACTTACCTTTGAACTCATGGTTAGAGACAAAGCTTATATAAGTCTAGTTCTAATTGTGACCCTTAGAGTCTTGAGTTGATTGAAACTGTCGTCGGGTGGTGTATATAGCCATATGTGAGTTTTCAATCTGAACCAAGGTTGTTGTGGGCCCTCGACTCGATACTCTTTAACCATCCTGAGGTTTGAGAGGTGGGGTTTGAATTGCATATCCCGAGTACCGTGCCTAAAAGTCTAGAACTTGCCCCAAGTGTTTTTCTAGGCGAAATCTTAAGTTAGCTCGACTTGTGAAATGATCATAGGCTTCCATTGATTCCCTATTGAAACTAAAAGACTTCCATAGCTTACCTTGACAATATCCCTAGTCAACCCATTTTGAGCCTAAGCATATTTGTTCAAAAACCACATTATGAACCTTCATCCGTTCTCTAATGACCCTCTTTTGGCACACATTCTTTCCTTGAGCACTCATGGTGAATAATAGTCAAAATCATAAGTTTGGGGGAGATACGAGGAAATGCATAGTGATGAAAGGAATTGTCATAACAGAAAAGGCCAAAGAAAAGGTTGAAAAGCAAAACAAGCCAAAAAAAAAACAAACGGTTGAAAGGAATCAGTAAAGCAAAGTTGAAAAAGTCTTGAAATGATGAAAAAGAAAGAAAAATGGAGAAAAGTGAGTTTCAAGTAAAAGAAAGAGCAACAATGAGTCTCTCTAAGTCCCCAAGGAAGAGTGTATGACTCAAAGAGTCAAGAAAAACATGAGCTGAAATGTGACAAATTGGAGTGCTTAAGGAGAGATGTTTTATCGTAGTTCATCATGACCAAATTTGATCCAAAAAGCCTCCATTACATCCCGTCAAAGCCCTATAGGATCTCAAGTTGAGTGAGCTTACATTAGTGGTGATTTACACGAGGGGCAAGCCTATGGTACTTAAAGCCGGACTTGAGGCATTCTTTTGAGAGAGAAGAGAGCACCCCTTGATAATCACAATTCTGAGAGTTCATTCTATATGGTGAGATGATCCCATGGAGAATAGAGGAAAAAGAGTCTGGGATCCAGAGTTATTTAGGTGAAAGAGAGATGCTCTTTGACGACTTGAGTCAACTCTTGAAGCTTTGGTGTCATATTAGATCTAGTGAGCTAAGAAAATCATTGCATAATGTTGTCAATAACACATTTGTGTTGAGGGTAATTATTAGTCCCAATTGAAGCTTGATGAAACCACATTTGAATGGCTGAAATACATTTTTTTTTGTTTAACGGAGGTGGGAGTTATCTTGTTTGCTTGAGGACAAGCAAAGACTTAAGTTTGGGGGAGTTGATAACTAGGGATTCGTACCTATTATTTACTCTCATTTTCTTAGATTTTGAGGCAAAGTTGACTAAAATACTCCCAAATTTTGATGCAAGTTGTTTAAATTGCAGGAATTGAGTTAAATTGGAGAGATTGACTTAAAATAACTCAAAGAGGAGCAAAAACTTGCATTGTCCCAGAACCCAGCAAAACCGCTGTCAGCGTTAATATTCCGTTGCAGCGGTTGTCACTTCGTTGCAGCGGAATTCCATCCGTTGTCCCGTTGCAAAACTTCAGAGAGCGGATTTTTAAGGCGAGTTGAACCACTGACCGCGCTGCAATTTTGTTGCAGCGTTGCCGCTGCAGTGTTCAAAATTACGCTGGGAGTATTTTCCAAACATCAGAGAGTCAGCATTTTGGAGTTTGCACACTAACGCGGTCAGCGGTATTATTCTGCTACCACATTGTGAGGGACCGCTGCGGCACTACATTATTCCGCTGGGAGAGGAATGGAGTTCCAGAGAATTTACAAATCCAGAAACGCTGCAGCGGTCATTATTATGCTGCAGCGGAAGCCCATCCGCTGGAGCGCTCAGAATTAGGTTTGGAGCGGAATCTCCGTAAGGGCAATTTTGTCCACTATTTTCATCCTAGTATAAATACATCTTTTTCTCATTTTTAGGGTATCAGGTGTTAGAGTGAGCACGTGAACAGTAGTTTTATTATATTTTGAGCAATTTTAACTTAGATCTTACAATATTTCTTAGATTTATTTCTTGTAATCAACATTTATGGGTTCAATTTCATCATCTATTTTAGTTTCTTCTTTAAATATGAGTAGCTAGACCCTCAAGCTAGGATTGTGACCAAACCCTAGTGTGGGTAGCTAATGGGTCTTTTATTTTAGGATAAATTTGTGATTGGGTGTTTGATTTTTAGTCTAATTTAATCTTAATTCTCATATTTAGTGGTTGCAAACACTATTTCATGCCTTCATGACTAGGGTTATTCTTGAGAGAGATTACTCAATTCTAGGTAATTAGGCTAACAAGGTATATGGGTGAACTCAAGAATTTGATAGCCCCAGTAAAAGGGTGGATACTAGGGATAGTTACACCCGACTTGAGCCATTTCATTTGATTTGTTGAAACACCCAATTGAGCTTGAGAAGGTCAATTCGGGCAAAGTCACATACATTACCGAGAGGTATTGGGTGAGCAATTTAGTATGAGTTTATGTCATTCACCCACAATTCACAAGGTTATCCTCGATTTTAGACCCAATTAGTCACTCGCCTAGGAGTAAGTTGCAACCCTAGCGCCTTTAATTACTTGCGAAAATTCACAAAAAGATTATAGTTAGCTAGATAATAGTCCTTTTTAGTATTACTTTAGTATAAATACAAATCCCTTTATGATGAGAAGTGCAATTAAGAACCTGAAACACCACTAGGTTAAGTAGAGATTCAACTCCCATATTCATAACACCCTTTGAAAATTGATCCCGAATCAGTCAGGTAAAAATTGCTTCGACCCCTTCCTTGCTACTTATTAATAGTATAGGTGGGCACCGATAAGTTGTTACATTTGAAAACCTTTTAATCCTACGTCATTAATAACAAACCTATATTCGTCTAGTTACTTTCTTGCACTACTAAGATTAATTGATTAGGTTACCTAATTTTATTTATATAAATATTAGTAGTAGCTTTTTGGTAAAGTGTATTGATTTTCCTTTTCCCTTTTAAGACTACGACTCCAACCTATATTCTAACAGATTAGGTTTTATATTAATTCATCTGTCCTTTTCTAACCCTACAATGCTAAGATGAGTTTTCTTCTTTCACATTTTTTCCATCTGAAATGATGTTCTTTTATTTTATTTTATTTGATACTTTTTTCTTTTTAGTCACTTGAAAAAAGCTAGTTTTATATTTAATAATAATTTAACTTTAAATGTTCATTGCACACTTAATGAGATAATTTATATATGGCACAATTATTTATGAACTAGTGGATTTGCTCGCGCTACGCGCAATTATCAAAAAAGCAAATATGACTAAATTATTATTGATAAAATATTTATAAAAAAAAGAAAATCAATCTTTACTCTTCGATCAATGTTGTCTTTTGTATGCTCCAACAACAATCCTATCAATTCTTCTAATTATACTCTCAAGGTTGATACCAAATGGGAAAGAGAACTCAGCTCAACAATTCAACATCGACCAAATCAGAGATAATGCATTCTCAAGAAATAAGGCAAAAATTTATTCCGCGTTAACAATGATATCTTAACAATCAAATAAAAGATCAGAGACTCGAAATTGGGAAATATATCGGTTTAGTTTCCTTTTATTTATTCTGTTTCATCATCCAAACTTATCTTTAATTGGCGGCACCTCGATTTGTTGTCTTCTCTCTCAAATTTCTATGATTATGCACCCTCTAGAGCAGATTTTTCTTTTTCTATAATTCTATCTTTTGATTTTATTTGTTTATTTACGTCACATAATATAAGGGAATTCCTCCCACATAATCTTTTTTTTTCATTCACATCACAATATTTCATAGAATTCTTTGAATGATTATCCGAAGAAATTCCCATATTGATGAGTTTCTAGATGTGCGCAAAATATTTATTGAGGCAGCTTTTCACCTAGATAAAGGAAAACAGGAGGCGGAAATAGATATATAACCTATTCTTTCTGTTTCAAGAAATAACTTTCCAGAAATCGCATGTTCAATTTCGACGAAGGATACAATGCTACATCGACAGTTTGATATCTTGCTTTATAAAAAAAATGACTGAATAACTCTTTTACTTGCTTTATACATATTGCACAATACTCAAAAAAAAATCTTTTACTTCCAAATGCTAGTTACAAAACATAAAGTATATATGTTCTTTCGATTATGTATTCTCACTATATGACGAAGAGTAAATGATCTCATACACACATTTACAATTTGAATAACAAAAATACATTATTAATGGGTTGTAAAGGGCAAACTTCTCCACTCTTGAAAAATCAATAGTCCCAACACCTTGAACAACACTAAAGGCTTCATTTTGATTAAAACAGTCAACTATATTAGAATCTAAAGAAAATCATGGCAAAATTAATTATCAGTTATAAGCAACATGGAATTTCTCAAACAAACTTATTTATAAAAATCAATTAATAAATGATATTTTAGTTTGAATAACTTACTTCTGGAAATTCAAACACTGTTATACTGGCCAGCATGGTAATTTTCCGGATCATGAAAACCAATTGACTCATATTTTATCCTCCCACTAAACCGAAACTAAATCATCCTATACTCCATGAAATCATATTAAGTTGAGAGCCATTGGAAGTTAAAAAACATTTGCAACCCAAATAAGAACTCCATTATTTAGCTAGCGTTTGGTCATAGATTCCCAATTTGTTTTGAAAAATCTGCTTCGGCTGAAGTTTGGCTTGAAGATGAAAATGTGTTTGGACATACATTTTCAAAACATATTTCCCAAATTTATTTTGGAAAAATATGTGTATTATTAGGGATTTGGCCCAAAAACCAGCTATTGAGCTGGTTTTGAGATTTGGGTTTTGGGATTGAGATTTTGCCAAAATATAGGCAAATTTATGGCCAATCATGTGTTTGCCAAATAAAACCCAAGTTTATTTTGGCAAAATCTATGGCCAAGAGAGTCCTTAGTTTCTGAAGTTGTTTGACTTCCTAATTATGAAAGCAATTAATAAGCATCCCTCTAGTGTATCTAAGCGTTCATATATTTGAAGACGAAGACTGTCGTTCAACAATAAATTGTGTTAGTATTACCAAAAATAATATACATCTCAACAACACAAGTTTAAACCTTTTCATCTTTCTTATTCTTTTTTCTAACAACAACTGAGAAAACCTCTTAAATAGATCTGGAGATTGATCAATTCTCAGATTTTATATATGCAGTTGTATTTAGCTAAAGCAAAATCAAAGGTGAATGACAAACAAAGATAGAACCGAAGAAATGTTATTTTTACGGAGGAAGAGCAAAAAGAGAATGCCTCTTTCATTGACGCAAGAAAATATTGTTCCTATAATCCATCCATCAAAATGCAGTTGCTCACTTTTCTTTTTAAACTTTCTTTCTTATTCCCATTATTTGGCCCTTGAAGTGGAGACAAACACCAATTTGAACAACTACTACGACCATCTTAACAGTCCAATATTTATTGCACATTTGATTCATCAGGATCAAGCAATGAGACACAAACTGATCAACATTGGCAATTGGTCCCCATGGCATATATAGAGCAAATTGTGATGAACTTCCACGTCATCATGCCACGTAGGCGCCATTTGGCATATATTAATGCCATGTGAAAGCTTACATAAGAGAAAGGCTAGCATTTGTGAGAAGATTCTAGAGAGGTATGGACATTTCCTTTGGAAGACCCTAGATCCTTATGGAATTGCTAGAAAAGTCCTTGAAATCTTCTAGGCTTGTAGAAAATTCTAGAGGGTGTACCTATTTGTAATAAGGACTTGTGTAACAATTAATATTTACACTCTAACACCTAGGAGACTAGTATATAAAGGGGTCATTCATTTGTAATTCATCAAGAAAAACAATCAAGTTCTCTCCAATACAAAGTTTCCCTTAACAATTCTCTTGTTTTCTTTCTACCATTCTCTTAGCGATCTTGAGTGAGGCCGACTTGGCATACAAGAACGTGAGCAAGTTGTGCAAGATCGTGAGCGATTTGTCAAGTGTCACACGTGTACTTAGTTAACAACTAAGGACGTGATAACGTGGTCTAGGTTGCAACTAAGGGAATGGCGAATGACAAAGAAATTAATGTTGCCAACACCCAAGCCAACGTCATCCAGGATGCTGCTGGCAAGAGCGGTCGTAACAAAAAGAGGAATGTGACCAACAAGAGCTAGGAGGTGCCACCCGAGTTTGTGTCAAACGAAGGGCTTATATCCCAAGAACCATCTGCCACTGAGGCGAGCGAGGATGAATTGGAGGTCCTACCCGAGGACGTATCGCTCGGTAAAGAGTGGGTGATGAAGATGAACGCAGGGATTGACGCCGTGGAGATCTTTGGCCAATGTTTAGGTAAGATAGAAGGCACCCTTAGCGTTCTTGAGAGGCACACTCTTGAAGAGATTGAGAGTATACGAAATGACTTAGAGGAACGTACACATACCGAGATGGAACTAAGGCAAACCATCACTGCCTTAGAGTGTAGACTCATGGAGGCTTTGAGTACTATCAATGCTATGAAGGCAAATATAGAGTCACTCGAGGAGCATGTTAGTGCTGGTGTGACGGAGGCAGCCAGCAACGTTGTGGTGACGAGGGAGGCTAAGATCGAGGCTCCCAAACCCCCAATGTTCAAAGGTGTTCGTGATGCACAAGAAGTAGAAAACTTCCTTTGGCACTTGGAGAACTACTTCAGACACGGAAAAGTGAGGGACGACGAGGCCAAGATCAACATTGTCGTGTTGTAACTCTCAGAGACCGCCATGCTATGGTGGAGAAGGAAGATGGCCGACGTGGATAAAGTTCTATATACTATTAGCACGTGGGATCAATTCAAAGCCGAGTTCAAGCGACAATTCTTCCAAACAATGTCTTGTACGAGGCAAGGAGCAAGCTTAGGGAGTTGAAGCAAACATGGAGCATACGTGACTATGTCAAGCAGTTCACTACACTTATGCTTCAAATTCCCAACCTGACCAATGAGGATTTGTTGTTCCACTTTATGGACGGGTTGCAAAATTGGGCTAAACAAGAGTTACAACATCGGCAAGTCGCAGATATAGACCAAGCCATAGTGGAGGCTGAATCATTGATGGATTTCAAGCATGACAAGCACGATAAAGGCAAAGACAAGGAGTCAAAAGTTAACAATTTCAAATGTGGGGGAGACCGTGGCAAAGGCAAGGAGATACAACAACAATACTCCAAGACTCAAGATTCCAAAAAGTTGAGTGGACATCAGGGCTATGCCGAGAAGAAAGGATGTTATATATGCGAAGGGTCGCACAGCTTCAGGAATTGTCCTGATCTCAAGAGCCTAAGTGCCATGGTCTGTGAACGAAAGGAGCAGCCGCAAGGAGAGAGTTCGAGAATCGCACAGTTGGGTATGATTGGATTATGTGGTGTTGTCACGAAGCAAGCTATCCAACCTACCAAGAATGGCAATCAGTACGTGGATCTCACCATCAACAACAAGACCGCTCGTGCAATGGTGGATATTGGAGCAACTCATAATTTCGTGACTGAGGCTGTCGCAAAGAGACTAGGATTGAAGCTTGCTCCAACCAACTCTCGCGTCAAGACCGTGAATGCCGAGCTACAAAATGCTAGTGGGGTAGCTAATGGCGTTGGTGTCAAATTGGGAACATGGGAAGGTATGAAAAACGTTACCGTAACCGCTATGGATATCTTTGACATCATACTGGGGCAAAAGTTCTTTAGACATTGTCATACTTTGATTGTCCCCTACCTCCAACGTCTCTTGGTTATGGAGCGAGAAGGAGCTTGCATGGTACCTATAGTGACTATGCCACACAGTCAGATCCAAGCACAACTCTCAGCCATGTAGGTTGTCAAGGGGATCAAGAAGGGGGATCCGACGTTCGTGGAAACCATTGTAAGTCTAGAAGAGGACAAGAGTTTTCAAGAGATACTGCCGCTTAGAGAAGTTTCTTGAGGAAAACAAAGATGTCATGCCCGAGGAGTTGCCTAAGAACTTATCGCCTAAGCGAGAGGTGGATCACAAAATTGAGTTGGAGCCAGGGGCTAAGCCACCCGCATTTTCCCCATATCGTATGGCATCGCCCGAGCTAGAGGAGCTCAGGAAACAATTGAAAGAGCTACTAGATGATGGTCACATTCGCCCATCAAAGGCACCTTTCGGTGCACCAGTATTTTTCCAGAAGAAGAAGGATGGGTCATTGCGCTTGTGCATAGATTACCGAGAACTTAATAAGGTCACAGTGAAGAATAAGTACTCGATCCCACTTATTGTTGACTTATTCGATAGACTTGGGCAAGCCAAGTACTTTTCCAAGGTTGATCTTCGCAAGGGCTACTACCAGGTTCGCATTGCAGAAAGGGATGAGTTGAAGACAGTATGTGTGACGAGATACGGAGCCTTTGAGTGGTTGGTGATGCCCTTCGGCTTAACCAATGCACCGGCCACATTTTGCACCCTTATGAACAAGATTTTTCATCCCTACCTTGATCAGTTCGTGGTAGTCTCCTAGACGACATAGTCATCTACAACAACACCTTGGAGGAGCACATAGAGCACTTAAGGAAGGTTTTCCAAGTCTTGCGAGAGAACGAGAAATACATCAAGAGGGAGAAATGTGAGTTCGCACAATCAAAGGTGCACTTCTTAGGCCATGTCATTAACAATGGCGAGCTACTCAAGGACGAGGCTAAGGTATGTGCTATCCAGGAGTGGGAGGCACCTACAAAGGTAACTGAGTTGAGATCATTCTTTGGACTTGTTAACTACTATCGTCGATTCATCAATGGATACTCAGCAAAGGCCGCACCATTGACTGAGTTGCTAAAGAAGAACAATTCATGGGTTCGGACGGAGCATTGTCAAAAGGCGTTTGAAGGCCTTAAGGCAGCTGTAATAGAGGAGCCCGTCTTGGCATTACCCGACTTTGCATAGTCATTTTAGGTGCACACAGATGCCTCAAACTTTTCCATTGGGGGTGTCCTGATGCAGGATAGGCATCCTATAGCCTTTGAGAGCCGCAAGTTAAATGAGACGGAGCGGCGTTACACGATGCAAGAGAAGGAAATGACTGCCATTGTGAAGTGCCTTCGTACAGGGCGACATTATTTTCTCGGGTCAAGGTTCGTGGTCAAAACCGACAATGTAGCTACTAGCTACTTTCAGACGTAGAAGAAGCTCACACCAAAACAGGCTAGGTGGCAGGATTTCTTGGCCGAATTTGATTATTTGTTGTAGTATAAGCTGGGCAAAGGTAACATGTAGCCGATGCCTTAAGTCGGAAACCCGAACTTGTTGCAATCACTTCAACAAGATAGGACATTTGTGAGTCCGTAAAAGAAGGCATACAACATGATCCAGCAACCAAACAACTTATCGAGTTAGCCAACCATGGCAATACGAGATGTTTTTGGGCGAAGACAGCCTACTACTTACCATAGGTCGGCGGGTTTATATGCCTAAGTTTGGAGATATTAGATGGCGGATCATAAGGGAGAGTCATGACACAATGTGGGCTGGTCATCCAGGACAACGTCGCACTAGGGCATTAGTTGAGTCAGTCTACTATTGGCCACGCATGCGAGATGACATAGAGTGTTAAGTGCAGACTTGTCTTGCCTGTCAATAGGACAAGGTTGAGCAACAAAAATCCAGAGGAATATTGGAGCCCCTACCAGTTGCAGAACGTCACATGGGAGAGCGTGACTATGGACTTTATCACTTGCCTACCAAAGTTCGATGGTTATGGTACTATTATGGTGATGGTGGATAGATTTTCCAAATACGCCACCTTCATGCCCACCTCACCAGGTTGAACTGCCAAGGAAGCCACGAAACTATTCTTTAAGAACGTGGTGAAGTATTGGGGCTTACCAAGGCATATTATCAGTTATCGAGACCCCCGTTTTACTGGAAACTTTTGGAGAGAGTTATTTGACACACTTGGCACGGAACTGCACTTTTCCACTAGTTTCCACCCACAGACAGATGGACAAATGGAACGGGTCAATGTCTTACTAGAATGCTACTTGAGGCATTATGTAAGCGCACATCAAAAAGATTAGGCAAGGCCCCTAGACATCGCCCAATTCTCTTATAACTTGCAGCGGAGTGAGTCCACGGGGTGGACACCATTTGAGCTAGCCACAGGCCAACAACCACAAACTCCACATTCATTACCAGTTTCTAGGGAAAGAGTTTGGGGGCTTATCATATGGCCAAAGGATGGGGAGGAGCAGCTTGACACTGCTAAGTCCTACTTGGATATGGTATCTAAGAAGATGAAGAAGTTTGCGGACCGTAAGCGGCGTCCCACGGACTATAGAGTTGGGGACATGGTCATGGTGAATTTTAACCTAAGACAATTCAAGGCACTACGGGGCATGCATCAGAATGTGATTCGCAAGTGTGAGGGGCCATTTAAGATCATTGTCAAGGTTGGAAAGATCTCATACAAGCTTGACATGCCATTGTATCTTAAGATCTACCATATCTTCCATGCCAGCATGCTTAAGCCATATCATGAAGATAAGGATGATCCGAGTAGGGGCCAATCAAGTCGAGCACCTATGACTATCACCTCCTCGCATGATAGGGAGATTGAGGCTATCATAGATTACCAGGCCATGCAAAAAGCCATGGCTATGTTCCTCGTCCATTGGAAAGGGCAATCACCGGAGGAGGCCATGTGGGAACGATATGAAGACTTATGGTAATTCAAAGATAAGATCCGAGAGTATGCAGCAATATTGCGCCGCGGTCGTAGCAATATTAGGTGGGAGAGAGTGTGATGAACCGCCACATCATCATGTCACGTAGGTGCCATTTGGCATATATTAATGCCATGTGGAAGCTTACATAAGAGAAAGGCTAGCATCTGTAAGAAGATTCTATAGAAGTATGGACATTTCCTTTGGAAGACCCTAGATCCTTATGGAATTGCTAGAAAAGTCTTTGAAATCTTCTAGGCTTGTAGAAAATTCTAGAGGGTGTACCTATTTGTAAATATTAAGGACTTGTGTAACAATTAATATTTAAACTCTAACCCCTAGGAGACTAGTATATAAAAGGGGTCATCCATTTGTAATTCATCAAGAAAAACAATCAAGTTCTCTCCAATACAAAGTTTCCCTTAACAATTCTCTTGTTTTCTTTCTACCATTCTCTTAGCGATCTTGAGTGAGGCCGACTTGGCATAGCAAGAACGTGAGCAAGTTGTGTAAGATTGTGAGCGATTTGTCAAGTGCCACATGTGTACTTGGTTAACGACTAAGGACGTGACAAAATAGCTTATAAAATCAAGACAAACCGATAATACAATATTCAAGCTCTAACCTCCAATGTAATTAGAAACAATAAAAAGAGAAACACACAGGTGCTAAATTTCGTAAAGTTGACATCTTAGTTGGACATGAAAATCCATACAAACTGAAAAATTATGTATGTGTTATTCACACTAATCATACTTTCAGTATAATTATTAAACACATAAATGGTGCAAATACCAATGCAAACACTTTCATTTTGCACTCTTCGTTTTTTGTTAATATAAATCTCACTCTCAAAAATGACAATATGAAGGCCAAAAAGGAAAGGAAGAATAAGAAGAGGATAAATTTTCAAAGAATTCACATGCTCTGTTAGCTTGTCGCTCCAATAATTGTAAGTTGTAACAGTTTATTAGAGCAGTTATTTTACAAGAGGCGCAAACATGAGTTGGATGCTGTCTAGGACCATCTTCTGCATTAATAATTGAAGTAATGGTAGTGACAACTTCTCTTCCACCAACGCCACAAGTGTGTCAAACAATAATATCAGAACAATCTTTACCATTCTAATGATATCTGCAAAACAAACTCAGTTATACTAACCCACAATCTTTATTATGTTTCCTCAATCATACTATTATAACTCTCGTTAACCTCATCTTTATATTAATTGAGAAACATTTAAGAGAAAACCATAACGTTTTCCTTGGATACTGGAAGTAGATGTAATCACAATACTGCACAATCCAGAAGAATAACAAACAACATTCAAAACATGAGTTTCAATTATCATACAAATATAAACCAAGAAAATTTTAAAAGAAAGAGGGGATTAGGGTTAGGTAGTGAAAAAATTTATCCATGTAGATCAATAAGGGATTTGTAATCATCTGTATATACCCGAGCCTGAGACATACTTTATCGAAAATCAGGGATTGATAGTTGCTGATTAAGAAGGTAATGAAAATAATAAAGCACTATTGAAATTGAATCCGCTTTGTTGTTTCTCTTTCGCTTTAAGTTCTTGCAATTGAAGCGGTGGAATAATTGCTCTGAAACGTGCTTGTTTGAAACGGTTTGGAAAATTTGCTCTAAAACGTTCTGGTTTGAAACGGCTCAGGGAACTTGTTTAACCAAAAAAATAACTCTTTTGACTAAAGCTTAATTTAGGATAAACTCGGGTTACTGATAATAGAATCAATAAAATAAAGAATAAGTAGCAATAATTTTGAAAGCAATATGCAAAGAATAAAATAACTTATTGTCCTTGAAATCAGATGATCTTGTTTGTTACATTTTCCTCCCTTTTATAGGGATGTTCTCCTAATACAATGTTTGTATTTCTGTCATGATAGCCTATTTAATGCTTAATTATTATATTTATGAGGCGTTACAATGATGAATAGTAACTGTTATTTTAGGAGTTACATAACGTACAAGACATTGATTGCTGATCTTCGAATCGGCCCATTATTGCGTCCGGATTCGTTGTGACCGTGTCTCTTCTTCTTTGATGATCTTTCCGCGGCTAATTCCTTGTATTGACCGTACCTCTTTATCCCGTGTCCACGTGTGATATTTTAATTGGTCTACCTGGCTGGCTGAGTCATCCAAAATTTGTACACGTATGAGGCTATATTTTTTACCAATACAGATAGTCCCCCCACTTGCCATGTATTGAGTGTATAATACTTGGTAAGTGGATGTTCATTTATGGCGGGAATATTTTGCCGCCGCTTTATCTCGAAACCTTGTATTCTTGTATGGGCGCATGCGTCGCACATCACTTCCATTTAATGCTTCTTCCACGTGTTTGTTTCTAATTGGTTCTGAAACGACCCGGCGCCTTTTAGGGCTTTTTGCGGATGCATCAGTCCCGAAGTGACACCTTTAATTATGACCTTCCATCATTACCTTTTCAAGTTTCGACGGTTGCCATTAGGTATAAATAGTCGTCTTCTTTTCTTCCTTAGCACGAAAAACTTCCATAACTTAATCTTCTATTTGTCAAAGAATTTCTTCCTAGATTTTATAAATATGTCTTCCTCAGGCCAACCTGAAAAGGTTATTGATGTTGAAGCTTTGGCTTCTTCTTCTGCTCCGACTAGGAGTAGAAGAGGTGGCCGATTAAGGAGCTTAGGACGTACCTCTATTAGAAGTTCTTCTTCTCCTTCCTCTGCTAGGTCGTTGTTTTCTCCGAGAGGTAGATCTTCTCATTCTGTTTCTAGGATCAAGGATGACTTTCATGAACCCAGAGTTGATGAAATCATTCCTTCAGAGATAATCTTTCTGGAAGCAAATTCTCCTATTTCCGAACAGGCTCATTCTTTAGATAGCATTGAGAAATACGCTTGTGATGACCCAAAAGGTCATCCTAATTTAATCCTAACTATATCTGTGTTCTGAGGCCCCGAAAGCCTCCGTTAATCTCACCTCGATATGCGTGCACAGCCCGAGTGTGTTGCCGGAAAGTCTTTATACTGAAATTGGATGAAAAATGGAATTTTGATAATTAAATGAATAAAGTTGACTTTGGTCAACATTTTTGGTAAACGGACCCAGACCCGTGATGTGACGGTTCCGGAGGGTCTGTAGGAAAATATAGGACATGGGCGTATGCCCGGAGTCGAATTCCGAGGTCCCAAGCCCGAGAAATAAATTTTTAAAGGAAATTATTTTCTAGAAATAATAAAAGAATTTTAAAATGAATTATTAAGTGAAAACCGTGTTACCGGGCTCGTATTAAGGTTCCGGAGCCCGGAACAGGTTTATTATATGTTATTTATCTTATCTGTGAAATTTGGTATGAAACGGACTCGAAACGACGTGATTCCGATTAAAATGGGAAATTTAGGAGTTTATGAAGTTTCAGAAAATTCTAAGAGTTTTGAGGTTTAATTCGATGAATTTGATGATATTTTGATGATTTAAAAGCTTGAACAAGTCCATAGAATGTTTTGGGAGTCGTGTGTGTTTTTGGTTTT
>ML483765.1:0-17647 GCA_005239535.1 Nicotiana rustica
TATATATACTTTAAGCTAAAAATCAACTGGAAATCAGTAAATTAGGAGATTTTTTACCTTTTATATAGTTGTACCTAAAGTAGGATTCCCCTACTATATAAATGGGGTCTGATAATTCATAAAACACATTATAACACACATTTCACAGTAATTGACCCCATAAGGATTCTAGTCGCGGACCCGATTGACGCTAACTCGCATGTGGCCATCAACGCGAATCTGCCTACCAGCCCCGAGAATAGCGTCCGTGGTGGAGCCCGATCGACACCCCAAAATACACAAGACATTGGATGGGAAGGGATTAGTTTATGGTTGATCTTCGAAATGTTATAGGCTCAACAGGCGATAGGCCAGTTGCAGAACCAAAGACACTCACCAAGCAGAATCGAGCCTGAGTCATCCTGAGAAGTCACCAGTAGAAATGAACCGGTCACGAAGAGGTCGAATGAAAATGAGTTGGGGACCAACCACGATATCATAGAGATTCTCGAAGAATTGACAAAACGGGTAGAATCAGGAGAAAAGAAAATCGAATCCAATGACAAAAAGGTGGAAACCTACAATTTGAGGGTCGACCAGATCCTAGGGGCACCACCGATATTGAAAAGCCTGGATTCCACGAAGTTTGTTCAAAAACCTTTTCCTCTGAGCGCGGCTCCGAAGCCAATCCCTAAGAAGTTACACATGCCCGAGATTCCTAAGTACAACGGAATGACCAACCCATACGAGCATGTGACCTCCTATACTTGTGCCATCAAAGGAAACGACTTGGAGGACGATGAGATCGAGTCTTTCCTACTGTAGAAGTTCGGGGAAACTCTGTCAAAAGGAGCTATGATATGGTATCACAACCTACCTCCTAATTTTATTGACTTGTTTGCTATGCTTGCATATTCCTTCGTAAAAGTACACGTCGGGGCTATTGGTCTCGGCCAAACCCATACCACAATTAGGTAGTGAGGCGGTCGGTGCAATAATAAACCAAACGAAGGTCGGTATTGAATCCATAGGGAGTTAGAATTGGATTAGATATATATTTAGTGTGAATGTATATTTTGACTTAAATTACACTTCCATAATATTGGTTGTTGTTCTACTTCTACTTTGTTATGTTGTTTGCAACTATGAAACTAAGAGACAATATTTTTAGTTTTGAGTTGTTTTTCAAATGATAAAAGGATCTAGGGTAGTGACTTCCCCCTAGGTGGTTACCTAATGGGTTGTAAACTCTAGGGAAAGTTTGATTGGTCGGGGTTGTAATATAGCAATTACACTCGAATACTCACTCTATACCTCTCGGTAGTTTGAGTGATTTTTCCCAATTTGGCTTTCTCAAGTCCAAATGGGTATTGCACAAAACAAGTGATAAATGCTCAAGTCGGGTCTCACTATCTCTATATTCAACCCTTTAATTGGGGCTATCAGTTTCTTGAGTTCACCCCAATTTCTTTTTAGCCAAGTTTTCCTAGACTTAATCGCTCTTTCTCAAGTAGAGACTAAGTCAATTAGGCATGAATCAATGTTTGCAACCATTAATTCTTGATTTCAAGCTATAACTAGGCTAAATATCACTAACCCAATCACAAACAAGCCCTAAATCAAATACCCACACTAGAGTTGGGTCATAACCCTAGCTAGAAATTTAGCTACTCATGAGAAATGGAGAAATTAAAGAAGAAATAAAGATAGATACATAATAATTATTTATGGGAGGAAAATCTAATGTTTGGAGACAAATCTAGTACAAAATTACTTAAATAAGTAAATAAAATGGCTTAGGTGCTTTCCCAAAAACAAAACTTAACCTAAAAATGACAAAAAGTCCTATTTATACTAAGCTGAAAATATCTGACAAAAATGACCCTGCGGAGGTTGTGCGACCGCATAATTCTTAGTGCGGCCGCACATGGGCTTCTGCGACCGCATAATAATTGTGCGGTCCGCACAGCTTCGCTTCAAGGTTCTCTGAATCACTTCTTTTGTGGTCTGCATATTAGTGAGTATGGCCGCACTTTGGCTCTTGTGGCCGCACAAAAATGGTGCGGTCCGCATTCCTTCAATTGCCTAAAATTCCCTTTCTCTGAACCTCTCTTCTGCGGCCACACCAAAATTATGCGGTCTGCATACTCTGAAGCTACTTTGACAGGGATCCTTCATTGTTGAGAGCAAATAAACGGTCAAAATCTTACTTATCAACACCCCCAAACTTAAGCTTTTGCTTGTCCTCAAGCAATTAAGGCAATTCCCACCTCCATTAGAAAAAAAGGATATTTCAGCTGGCCTAAGTTGAGTCAAAACACAAATAAATTGGGACCAGCAATAATTACCCACACGCTCATGAATCATTAACAAGCCAATGATTTGAAAATTGAAGCACAAATGGCTCTAATGTGACACTTGAGCATCAACGGTTGACTTTGTTCATCAAGGAAGCTCACACTTTCATGCAAGTCGCTGCGGATCCCAAACTCCTCCTCCTATACTCTCCGGAAGCTCATCTCGCTCACAAATGAAGAATTCAAAATAATTACTCGAGGAAGACTCACTCATCACTTTCAAAAGAATGTCACAAGCCCGGCTCTAAGTACCTTATGCTTTCCCGTCATGTTGATCACCACTACTGTAAACTTGCACGACTTGAAAGCACGTACGGATTCTTCGGCATGTAACGAATGATTTTGGATTAAGGAGGGTAATATCGGATTGGAATCGGTTCATCTTTCCTTTAACACTTCATATTCTCTTGTTGGCTCATACTTTGCCGACTCTTTGAGTCATTTTATTTTCCCTTAGGGGGATTAGAGAGACTTGACATCACTCTTTCTTTGTCATTCTATTCACGATCTCCTTCTTTGATTTCTCCATGCTTTGCACTTTTTCTTTCTTTTGCATCTTTTCAACCCTTTCACATTATTCACTTTCTTTTTATGTTTTTCTTTGTTCTTCCTTTGTTTTTCGTTGACTTTTCCTCTTTTTCATTTATTTTGTTCTTTTGTTCCTTGAAACCATCTTTAAACTCCTCGTCTCTCCCCCAAACTTATGTTCTTTCCATTTGAATCACATGAGTGCTAAAGAAAAGGCGGCTGCCAAGAGAAAGTCACTATAAAATGGTTAAAGGCTTGTAATATGGTTATTGAATAGAAAGGCTTTAGGCTCAAAAGGGTTTACTAAGGATGATATCATTGGTGGGTCATGGAAGGTTTTAAAACGGGACAAGGAGGACCTACAATCACTTCTCAAGCCAAACTAACTTAGAATTTCGCCTAGAAACACATTCGGGACAAGTTCTAGACCATTCGCACGGGTACTTGGACTTGTAACAAAACACCTCACCTCTCACACAACCGGATTGTTAAAGAGAAAGGAGTCGAGGGCCCAAAACAACCGTATTCAAGATTGAAAATCACTAATGGTTCAACTAAACCACCCGATGATTTCTTAAGTCAACACAAGTTTCACAAGGTCACTAACTAGAGCTATTTCTATACAACAACTTGTTTTTAACTACAAGCGCATTGTTAAGTGTGTTGGTACCAAGTGAAACATGAATGACCCTTTTATTCATTACTACTGTATTTTCCTAAATATGAAAAGAAAAACTAATTCAATCTCTTAAGAAGGTTGTCACGCCATCCATCGTTGGGAAGAGCCACCTGGTTCACACAAAATCCACCTTTGGACGTGGAATTAAGAAAACCAAAGGTTTATTGATCACTCAAACATAAAAAAGAAGCTAGAAAATCCAAAAGAAACTACCAAAGTAAATAAGAAGTTATACTACTAAGAAAGACAAACTAAAGAAGCTACGAAATAAACTACGGAAAGTAAGATAAAAGAATATACAAACCAAAGTAAAATGAATATGTACATATGAGAAACTACATATATACCTCAAATGAAAGGGAAGAATATATACATACCAAAGAGAAAATAAAGATAAAGAAAAAAATAGTATCAGATTTATACAGGCCAATATCAATGTCAATCAATCAAATAGACCACCCCCGAAATGAAAAATAAGCATTGTCCCTAATGCTTAACAAAAAAAAGAACAGGGAAAGGTAGAAAGTTAAGATAACTCCCTAAGTAGTCTCAGTCTGCACGGCATCTCCAACACCCTCAGTATGCATTGTATCCTCAGCACCCTCAGTCTCCTCAAGTTGTATCTCATCATCACATGGCTGAGGGATAACAGGGTTGCTGAGCATCTGGATCATCTCCTCAGTGGTGTGGGCAGTAGCATCCGGATCCTCTGATTGGCCGGTTGCTGCCTCAGATGCCTCTGGTGGTGCCTGTGATGTTGTCTCCATAAGCAGTTCCAATGGTAGATCTCCAGCAGATGCAATCTTGGCAACCTTTATCCTCAACCTCTCAACTGACTTCTTCGAAGCTTAAGACTTTCGCATCTTCTTTGTTTGCTTTCCCAGCTCCTCAATGACCTCCTCATGTGCCATCGGAGTCTCCATAATGGTCTTTTGGTTGTCTAGAATCTTATTCAAAGTTTCCTCCACTAACAGAGGTACCTGTGGGGTTGTTGGGGTAGAGGATCATGCTGCAACAACACTGGATATGTCAGACAACTTGAAGTAGCTACCTGCATCCAGTTGTTGAGACTCGCCAATGTCTGGGAGACTCACAGCGCAGTCTGTAAATAAGTAGATGAAGCTGGTACTGATAATGGAGCTGATGGTCTAGACGAAGAAGGTGGTGGCATAGCTACTGTAGTAGGCATGAAAGCTGTGGAAGGCTCAACAGATGAATCAGTAACTACTACCTTTGGCTCCTCAGACTGGTCAGTGGAAGTAGTTGCCTTTACCCTTGAACTTCGGGTTGTCAACATCCTGTAGGTGGGATTTTACCAAGTTGAAACAAAACTTGGTAAAATATCTGTCTCTTACTTGGGCTGATGTCCATAACCGGTATCAATCGAAGATCAGGGTCGAAGATGATCATCTTGGGGCCCCTTCCGGGTCCATGTATCCTATCAGAACCATCGACAAAGTCAAGAGAGACGTTGATCATAAATCAAGGTCAAACAGGGATCGGTATTAGCCATACTGGAGACCAAAGAAGCAGTGGGTATGGGCGAAACCCTAGGAGAAATGAAAGGAGAAGTGATCGAGGCCAAAGAAACCGGGGACTCATGAGTAAAAACAGATTCGACAGGGCCATCGGGCCTAAAGAAGCGCCAATATTGTCAGAGTACAACTTCAGCGTCGCTACTACCGCCATCGTAACTGCCATCAGATGCATCAAAGACACCAAATGGCCTCGACCTGTACAGTCTAATCCAGCCCAAAAGAATCCTAATCTAATGTGCAAATATCATGGAGCTCATGGCCAAAGAACAGAAGATGGCCGGCAATTAAGAGAGGAGGTAGCCCAGCTATTCAACAACGGACACCTCCAAGAATTCCTGAGAGATCGGGCCAAGAACCACTTCAGGAACATGGATTCTAATAAGCAGACCGAGCAGGAGGAACCTCAGTACGTCATTAACATTACCATCGGTAGGGTCGACATTCCCCAGGAGACGATGTTGAAATGCACCAAAGTATCCATTACAAGGGAAAAATAGACTCGGGATTATATGCCAGAGGGAACCTTGTCTTTTAAAGACGAGGAGGCTAAGGGGATCATGTAGCCCCACAACGATACACTGGTAATATCTGTACTCATAAATAAATCTCAAGTTAAGCCTGTGTTGATTGATCCTGGTAGCTCGGCCAATATCATTAGATCGAGGTTCGTGGAACAACTCAGTCTATGAGATCAAATCATACATGCAGTCCGAGTTCTAAATGGATTTAACATGTCGTGTGAGACCATTAAGGGAGAGATAACATTACCAGTGAACGTCACCGGGTCCACTCAAGAAGCCAAGTTCTATGTAATCGAAGGATATATGAGATACAATGCTTTGTTCGAGAGACCATGGATTCACAGCATGAGGGAAATACCCTCAACACTGCAACATGTGCTAAAATTCCCAACACCCAGGGGAATCAAATCAGTTTATGGGGAGAAATCGACCTCCTAGGAAATGTTCACGGTCGAGGAGGTGATCCCATTATTCACAATTTTGGCATCGGAGGGTCCAAACCAGATGGACAAAGACAAGGCCAAATAGAAATTACCGATACCAGCCTCGACAGAACTGGAGAAATCGGGGTTAGATAAGGACGACAACTACGGAGTTCCCAGATATTTCATAGCCCCCAACGATTCTGATGCTACCACATTAATGGTCGAGGAGCTAGAGTAAGTCGTACTGATGGAACACTTTCCCGATCGAAAGGTATACCTGGGCACGGGGTTGAATCCCGAGCTGAGGAAAAAACTCATTCAATTTCTTATAGCTAACGGAGATTGTTTTGCTTGGTCCCACCTTGATATGACAGGGATCCTGCCGGAAATAACCACTCACAAGCTAAGCCTAGATCTGAAGTTCCACTCGGTCAACCAAAAGGGGAGACCTTAGTCCAAGGTCAAACATACTTCCATCAAGGACGAGGTATCTAAACTCCTTAAAATAGGGTCCATTCGGGAGGTTAAATACCCTGATTGGTTAGCAAACGTAGTGGTAGTCCGTAAAAATGGAATAATTTAAGAATGTGTATAGACTATAAGGATTTGAATAAGGCATGTCCCAAAGACTCCTACCCTCTTCCCAACATCGATCGATGATCGATGCAACGGCCGACCACGAGATCCTCAGTTTTCTCGATACCTATTCCAGGTATAACCAAATATGGATGAACCCAGGCGATCAGGAAAAAAACTTCCTTCATCACTAAGTACGGTACCTATTGCTATAACATGACTCCATTCGGACTAAAAAATGTCGGTGCCACTCACCAACGCCTAGTAAATCATATGTTCGAGGAACAAATAGGAAAATCAATGGAGGTTTACATTGACGATATGTTGGTTCAGTTCCTCCGAGCAGAGGACCATTTGAAATGTTTGCAAGAATCCTTCAGCATATTGAAGAAATACAATATGAAGCTGAACACGGAGAAATGTGCATTTGGAGTCAGGTCCGATAAATTTCTCGGATTCATGGTGTACAGCAGGGGAATCGAGATCAACCCCGATAAGATCAAGGTCATAGAAGATATCACTATTGTGGACAACGTGAAGGTCGTATAAAGATTAACCAGACACATAGCCTGCCTAGGGCGATTCATCTCGAGATCTTCCGACAATAGACACCGGTTCTTCTCACTGTTGAAGAAGAAGAATAACTTCTTGTGGACCCCGGAGTGCCAACAAGACTTGGAGGAAATTAGGTGGTATCTCTCGAGCCCACCTCTGCTTCATACTTCGAAGACAGACGAGCAGTTATACCTGTACTTAGCAGTATCGGAAATAGCGGTAAGTGGAGTCCTGGACAAGGAAGAGCAAGGTACACAATTTCCAATTTACTATGTTAGCAGGACTCTAGGCGAGGCTGAAACTAGATATCCTCACCTAGAAAAATTGGCGCCCTCTTTGCTTAGCGCCTCTAGGAAGCTAAAATCGTATTTTCAGTGTCACCCTATATGTGTTGTGACTACTTATCCATTGAGGAATTTAATGCATAAATCCAAGCTCTCAGAACAGTTGGCCAATGGGTCATAAATATCAGCTGGTACGATATTGAATATTGGCCCTGGACTGCCATTAAATCTCAAATTTTGGCAGATTTTGTGGCGGACTTTATGCCAGCCCTAATACCGAAGGTCACAAGAGAGTTATTATTAAACTCGTGGGCTTCTTCGGGGATCTGGACCCTCTTTACGGACGGTGCCTCGAACGCAAAAGGGTCCGGACTTGGCATCGTATTGAAGCCACCAACAGACAATGTAGTTAGAAAATCTGTTAGGACTATAAAATTGACTAACAACGAGACCGAATATGAGGCCATGATTGCAGGTCTCAAAATAGTCAAAACCTTGGGGTTGGAGGTGATCGAAGCTAAGTGCGACTACCTCCTTGTGGTGAACCAAGTTAATGGGACGTTCGAGGTCATAGAGGAATGAATGCAAAAGGTACATGGAAAATTTGCAGGTAATGTTGATACCCAATTTTGCCCTCATATTTTGTTCAAAATAGTACATGTATTTTCAAAATATCATTTTTTCATCATTATTTAATTTACAATATTTATGCAAGTATTTTCTGCAATTTTACGCAATTTTTAGAGTTTTAAAATTAATTTTCTGGCTTTTAAATTACTTAAATATTTATTAATTATTCCTTTAAATTATTTGTGATGACATAATCATCCAAATTTATTATTTATACCCATATAAATGTTTTAAAATATTTTTACTTCATTTCACATAATTACATTTGTATTTTCTGAGTTATTTACATAATTTTGCAAAAATGACCTATATTCTATAAATAATTGCATTTACTATATTATTTATTCCAAAATAGCATTTTTATACTTTTATAATTTTGAGTATTTTTAATAGTTTTACAGCATAAATATTATTTTTACCATTTATTAAACACTTTAATAATTTATTTTATTACTTTTAAAGGGGTTTAAAATAGGCTACCAAATTTGGCCCAAACCATTAGCCCAAAATACCAGATGACCCTTTTAGCCTAACCCGGTCATGACCCATCTTATAACTCGCCTCGTCTCCCTTTTAATCTTGGCCATTGATCTCAGAGATCAACGACCCACAAACCATCCCCTTCTTTTTATCCACCAAACCCCTAACCCTAAAGACCACTCTATCATTTCGCTGCCCCCAGAACCTCTCAAACTTTCCTCCTCACAAACCCTAGTAGCCGCCTTCCTCAATCTTCTCCAAATTCGATCAAGTGATGGATTCCCTCGGCGATCTACTTATATTTTATGAATTATCTCATAGTTTCTTACAAGACTATGGTGTTATATAGTACTTGCCTCAATTTTGGCAAGTACCAATCTCCCAAATCAGGTTCCATCACCTTCAACCTTTGAGATTTAATTTCGTCTATATACACTCGCTACCAGGCTTTATGGTCCGATTCAGTGATATCTCTAACTATTTGTGTTCTCCTTCTTAAACTAGGTTTTACCCGATTTTTCTCTTAAATTGATTTTGCATGTTTTCTTTCCTTATTCTATTTTTGATTAATTATGTTTCCTTGTTTGTTCGTTCAATTTTACTGCTATATAAACCCCTCCCCTGATTCCCTTTGGATCTTAGTCACTGATATAGACTTGAATCATTACTATTCTTTCACTCTCACTCGTTATACTTTAAAACCTGAGACCTTGGCGTGCGAGCACTGCCCGAGGTTCATTCGAAACCCTTGGGAACTATGACGCACTGAGATTTTGGGGATTCTGTTGCTCTTTGCTACTGTTAATCGAATCACCTCTGGAAATTCTTCTTCTTATTTGTTTGCTTGTTAACTTGTAACTAGTAAGTACGTTTGGCTCTCACAATTTCATTTTTTTTACACGTATGTTCATGCTCTGTATTTCTATGTTGTTTAAGGACCGATGAACCAATATGTTACTATGTTTTTTGTCCTTTTTTATTTGAATTTATCCTGTAGTCTTATGTTTCTTAGCATCAGAACTTGCCTAAAGTTTTAAATTACGTCCTGTCTAAAGCCTACTTAGCCTAGTGTGTTTGTGTATGTTTGAATGCTATTCACTGCTTGTCATGAGTTCGTCTCCTGCTTATTTCAAATTCTTATGATAGATTAATTCATACCTAATGTATCATTCCCTATTATGTCACTTCTATACCACTTTTTAATCTCTTCATGATTCATCTATGGTTATGCAGTTTCTGAATGCCAATATTTCCTGGACTTCTAAACCAGCATTACATGTCTTTCTTGCTATTCGTAAATCCAGTGTATGCTCTGTGACTCATTCAATTCTGTGTTCTTAAAACATCTCTTATGACTGAGGTACATAGCTTATTCTTATACTTGATTAACTAACATAAGTTCAGATGCCTATATGTTTTGTTAATCTTGGTAATGTTCCTAAACTTTGGTGTTGTGATTGATGCTCAGCATATTATGTTTTCCACACGATTATTTGTCTACCATTGTATACTATTCCTACTAGCCTAATTGTTATAGTCACTAGGATCCCATGTTAGGATTTCTATGTGCAAACTGCTATTTTACTTGTTCTGTTTTGATTCTGCTAGACCTTCATGTCAAAGCTCTTATGTTTAAGGTCCTTTAGGCTACTTCTAGAGCATGTTTTACTCTGCAGCTCTCTTTTGAATGGTTTGTTACCCTATGTTGGTCCATCCTGTCACTTTGAACTTTCTTTTTGAATTACAAGCCTGAACTTGCCTCATGTATGTCCTTTGGGCCTTTTCAATTTAGCATAGTCCTGTCTATATATCTTAACTAGAACTGCTATTATCTATAGCTTTAAGAATCGAATGTTCAAGTTATTTTAGTTAGTTCCTATAAATCTTTCTTCACCAGTATGGTTGGGTCTGGCATCTGTTTGGATAAGTAAGTGTTGGGCCATGCACGTTGGGCATGGAACTCAAGTGGCTATGGAAAACTAATGTCTGAATATGATATTATGCAAAGAATAAGACCATTGACGGCCTAGGGAACTTCCTGGGTTATGTCTGTGTTGGGCTTCTAATTGCCTCACTAGGCATATGTCAGTTCATACTTATAATTAGTCATCATGTATCATTTTTTCTTGGGCCTGTAATAATTTGTAAACAAACGATTGGGGATTAGTGAAAAGGGGGAATTCGGATAATTTATCTTTTACATGAATGAATAGAAATCATGCCTATAGGATCCTGATTGTTTGTTTGTTCATAATGCCTCATTCTTTTAGAAAATATGTGCACATAATGTTATGACATTAATGGTTAGAGAGCATGCCTATAAGATCTAAATTGAACCTCTTGCACTTAGATGTCATGCCTATAGGAGCTTAATACAACTAAAAGTGCACGTTTGGGACACTTCTTTGAATTGTGTAACTCACTTAGATACCATGCCTATAGGACTTCAAATAATCAATGTATCAATTGCTTCAATTATTTTTGTGTACTGATCCTCTAGATACCATGCCTATATATTTAATAATTAATCAACTACGTCATATCATTTTGTACTGCTTTGCTTAGATAGCATGTCTATAGGGATAAAACTATAAATCATTTTCATCGTCAACTACTAGATATCCTATCTCTAGGACACTGTCACCTGCCTAAGAAACTTGTCTATAAAATCAGCACTGATAATTCATGGTTCCGGGATCGATTCACTGCCTCATTGCACATACTATCTAGAGATCATGCCTAGTTTTAATGCCATTAATCTGTAAATTCGTTGCCTATACATTGCTAAAACAGAATCGTTTAGGACTTAACAGCTATAATACGCCTCTATTCTAAAATTGTCTACTGCACAATCTGCCAATCAGTCTGCGTGCTTCTTTGCTTATGTGTGGAGGCTAACATGATCCATTCTTTGCTATTATGTGCGGTCCTATTTATTTTGAATGTGCAACTAGTTTTATCGATTTTTTAGCAATCTAAGTAGGTCTAAACCACCTAAATAGAGGTCCAAAGCCTCCTAGACCAAAGGCATGGGACGGGTAGTGCACGCATAGGATACGACTTAGAACTGAATTAGAACGCTTTAGGTAAACAACTTCAATTTAGTAATCGATTAGCAGGAGATGATATTTTGTGCCCGCTGAATAATATGAGCAACTCTTATCTAAAAGGAGTTGCAAAGTATTATTTATGTTGCACGGGGTGGTCCTTTAGGCTAAAAAACTTAGGACCCCCTCCTTTATATACTTGCTTAGACCAATGTAGTTGTACCCTCATAATCATTAAGGAATTGTACCAATTCTCATTGTGTTATAATAATTCCTTCGATTTTTATATCGTCTCTATTTGATCACCTAGCCAAATTACATAATCCACATAGTTTAAAGTTCGGCCAGGACCCATAGTTGTGGACTCGAAGAGTGACTAACACCTTCTCTCCGAGGTAATTTGAGCCTTTGCCGGATCTTTGGTGACGTTGACTAGTCAAACGGAGTTAGTTGCAAATAGGTACCCTAACGCACCTTAAAATCGTTAGGTGGCGACTCTTCTCTTTTAATACCCATCTAAAAGAGTTGTCACATGTCGAAACCTGATTTCGCAAGAAAAAGGGGCACGACAGCATGGCGTCTCTACTGGGGATTTACACTTAGGGTCTTACCATAATGAACTTGGCTTATGTGGATTACTTTCTTTGTTACATGCACATCCCTTCCCTTTTTCACCTTTATTTTTTTAAACTTGTTGCGACATGCACATCCCTTCCCCTACTCACCTTTATTCGTTTAAATCTGCTATGACACGCACATCCCTTCCCCTATTCATCTTCATTTGCTATGATCGCTCTTCATCTTGCCTAAAACTGTTATATCATGTCTACTTCCTAACCCGTGTTATTACATTCCCGCATATATTCTATGAACTAAACTGACTTATTTTTTTTGTCTTTCTTCTCTATTCTTTCCATGTTTACTTTTGCTATCTTATTTACTGCTTTTACATATTCTATCATGCAAATACTTGGCAACGTGTTATTATCTCTGCATAAAGCATGCCCCACTCGTGCCAATTATCAACATAGCAGCGCTTGATGAGTGTCCGTGCTCTTCCAAAAATACCCTTTTTAAATCAGAAAGGCTTATTTGCGGTAGACTAGTCGATCAACGGTGCAATCGACGGTCTCGCCTTTCCCTCTCAAGTTGTCCACTTGGGAGTACCAGTCTAGACCATTCTAGAAACCGTACTCCAACATAAAATGTACATGCATCATGCTAAACCTTGTATGGGTTGGAGCGTTATCAACATAAACAACCCGCTAAGATAAACCTTATCCAAAGTCTGTGGGGATTTCCACAATCCCAACGGACAATATCATACTACGTGCATTACTTGCAGAAAATGTGCCACCGTGTTGATCATTATTGCATAAATAGTCAAAACTGGAGAGGGAAAGGAGCTAACCTTTGTTTGTTTGCAGAAACTGAAGCACGAAGTCCCCAGGTTCGATATGGTCAAAAACATCCCACATTTGCGACTTGAATGGTGGAACTAGATTTAGATTTCGATTGTAATAAGGCTAAATGCTATTAGTAATTTTTATTATTTTCAATTAATAAAGGTTTGACTCATTTTTTTGCATTAATGAAATGACGCAAATGTTGGCCTACCTCAGGCACACTGAGGTCCCTAAATTAGGACGCGAATTATTGCATGACTTTGTGAAATATGTTTTAATATCGCAAACACTCTTTTAATATTCCTTACTAACTTGATTACCTTTTGCTTTTTCTTTCCTTTTAATTATTCCCATTTCCAAAGGTTGGTTCGTGCATACTGGCATCGTCAGAATTGGACCGCCATCCTGGGCCCGTTGAGTTCCTGGGTAGCCTATCAAATTAGCATGAATTACTTTTTAAAAAAATTATTTTGAGAATTTGAGACATTTTTCAGTATTTTGTTTCGAAATAATTTCTCAAGCCACCGAGCCGCACTTGTTGACATTGTTAAGATTCTATTAATGCATTATGGCTTTTCATATTTATTATTATTTTTACATTTTTCTTTTCAGTGTTATTATTACCTATCCCGATGAACCTACGATTGTGACATGTAATGAGACAACGCAACATGAAGATAGTGATTCAGAGGATCTGGAAGATGATATAATACCTGAGGAAATTGTCAGAGAAGTAGAAAACTTTGAAAACAAACCACAGTCTAATTTGGGGGAAACTGAGACCGTTAACTTAGGGGATTCCGAAACGATCAAGGAAACACGCATTAGCATTCATCTATCACTGTCAGAGAAGGAAGAGTACATAAGATTCCTAAAAGAGTATAAAGATATCTTTGCATGGTCCTACGACGATATGACTGGTTTGAGCACATCCAAAGTGGCTCACAAGCTACCCACTAATCCCATATGAAGGAAGAGTACATCAGATTCCTAAAAGAGTATGAAGATATCTTTGTATGGTCCTACGACGATATGACTGGTTTGAGCACATCCATAGTGGCTCACAAGCTTCCCACTAATCCCATATGTCCAACGGTAAAGCAGAAGCTCGAAAAGTTCAAGTCAAATATGAGTTTGAAGATAAAAGAGGAGGTCACCAAGCAAATCAAATCCAAGGTTCTCCGAGTGGTCGAATATCCGACTTGGTTGGACAACATTGTGCCAGTTATGAAGAAAAATGGGAAAGCCAGAGTATGTGTCGATTACCGAGATCTGAACAGAGCAAGTCCCAAATATGATTTTTCGTTGCCCAACATACACATACTGATTGATGTGCCAAGCATGAACTCCAATCCTTTGTGTATTGATTTGCATGATACCATCAGATCTGGATGGATGAGGAGGATGCCAAAAAGACAAACTTCATCACACCATGGGGATATATTATTACAAAATGATATTGTTTGGTATGAAAAACACTAGTGCCACCTACATGAGAGCCATGACAATTTTACACGACATGATACACAAGGAAATAGAGGTGTACATGGATGACGTTATCATGAAATCTAAAAGGAGTTTGGATCATATAGCATACTTGAAGAAATATTTTATTCGGCTTCGAAAATACAATTTGAAGTTGAATCCTGCAAAATGTGCCTTCGGAATCCCTGCTGGAAAATTGTTAGGATTCATCGCCAGTCACCGAGGGATTGAGTTAGACCCATCAAAGATCAAACCTATTCAAGACATGACACATCCAAAGAATAAGAAAGATGTGATGAGTTTTTAAGTTCGCCTGAATTACATCAGCCGCTTCATAGCACAATCAACCATGATATGTGAGCCAATCTTCAGGATGCTGAGGAAAGATGTTGCAACAAGCTGGACTGATGAATGCCAAAAAGCCTTCGACAAAATCAAGGAGTATTTATCTAAACTTACCGTTCTGGTCCCACTAGAATCGGGAAGGCCTCTGTTTCTTTATTTTTCCGTATTGGATAGGACTTTTGTATGCGTTTTGGGACAACATGATGAAACTGGAAGAAAGGAGCAGGCAATATATTATCTGAGAAAGAAATTCACACCTTATGAAGCCTGGCACTCCTTGATGGAATGCATCTATTGTTCTTTGACATGGATTGCTTAGAAGTTGAGGCATTATTTATGTGCATACAGTACATATCTCATATCGAGTATGGATCCATTAAAATACATCTTTCAGAAACTCATGCCTACGGGTAAGTTAACAAAGTGGAAAATATTGATGAGTGGGTTCAACACCGTCTATGTAACTCAGAAGGCGGTCAAAGGGCAACCCTGGCGGATCATCTGGCAGAAAATCCCGTAAACGGAGAATACAAACCACTGAGAACGTATTTCCCCGATAAGGAGGTGTCATTTGTAGGAGAAGATACCACTAAGGTATATGATGGTTGGAGGATGTTCTTCGATGGAGCAGCAAACTTCAAAGGAGTGCGTATCGGAGTTGTCTTAGTATCAGAAACCATCCAACACTATCCGGTATCCACAAAACTCAGGTTTCCATGCACCAACAACATGGCAGAGTATGAGGCCTGCATCTTAGGACTCAGGTTGGCCATTGACATTAACTTTCAAGAGCTGCTGGTAATTCGAGATTCTGATCTTTTGGTGCATCAGGTTCTAGGAGAATGGGCTATGAAGAACACCAAAATATTACCATATTTGCACTGTGTACAAGAGTTGATCAAGAGGTTCACAAAGATAGAGTTCAAACATGTTCCAAGGATTCAGAACGAGTTCGCATATGCGTTAGCCACTTTCGTTTCCATGATACAACACCTAGACAAGAATTTCATTGATCCTATCCCAATAGGGACTTATAAGCAGCCAGCTTATTGTGCTCATGTTGAAGTAGATATTGACGGAAATCCATGGTTCCAAGACATCAAGAAGTACCTAGAAAAGGGAGAATAGCTAGAGACTGCTACCCATACTCAGAAGCGCACACTTAGAAGATTAGCCAACCCTTTCAAATCGGGGGAATTCTATATAGAAGGACTCTTGACCTGGGATTACTACGGTGTCTCGATGATAAGGAGGCATCTAGATTGCTCAAGGAAATACATGCCGAAACCTGCGGACCGCACATGAATGGTTCGATCTTATCCAAGAAAATACTAAGAGCAGGGTATTTCTGGATGAGTATGGAAACATACTGCATCAAGTATGTTCAGAAATGTCACCAATGCCAGATACATGTTGACATGATACGAGTACCACCCAATGAACTCAATGCAACAAGTTCACCCTTGCCTTTCTCCGCTTGGGGTATGGATGTCATCTGTCCAATTGAACCCGCTGCTTCAAATGGGCATATGTTCATTCTGGTGGCCATAGAATACTTCAAAAAATGGGTTGAAGCTTCATCTTATAAATTTGTAACTAAGAAAGTTGTAGCGGATTTTGTTCGGGACCACATTGTTTGTCGATTTGGAGTACCAGGGTCAATCATTACTAATAATGCCGCCAATCTCAAAGAGATCTGATGAAATCCATGTGTGAAACATTCAAGATCAAGCATAGGAACTCCACAGCATACAGGCCGCAAATTAACGGAGCCATAGAAGCCACCAATAAGAACATCAAGAAGATATTGAGAAAAATGGTGGAAAATTACAAACAATGGCATGAGAAGCTGCCATTTGCTTTACTTAGATATCGTACCACAGTTCGCACATAAACTGGGGCAACTCCCTACCTACTGGTTTATGGTACTAAAGTCGTTATTCTCGCCGAAGTGGAAATTCTTCCTTAAGAATCATACAAGAATCTGAGCTTAGCGATGCGGAATAGGTGAGAAGCCGGTATGAACAAATAGCTCTCATTGATGGAAAAAGAATGAATGTGGTATGTCACAGTCAACTCTACCAGAACCGAATGGCAAGAGCTTTCAATAAAAAGGTCAGGTCAAGGTAATTCACACTGGGGTAATTGGTGCTAAAGCAAATACTCCCGCACCAGGATGAACCCAAGGGGAAGTTCTCACCCAACTGGAAAGGACCTTACATGGTTCACCGGGCACTGACATGAGGAGCACTTATACTCGCAGAAATGGACGGAGAAATTTGGCAAAAACCTATCAATTCAGACGTAGTAAAGAGATATTATGTTTAAGATTGTTCGCATTTTCTATACGATATAACTGAACTACACTTGACCTGATTCCCGTTTAAGAGGGGATACATAGGAAGCCCTGTGGGTTCAGTCACATCCTAATAAAATCTTCATTTCCCCATGATCAGAAACTGGGGCAAGATCGTGAGTTTGTTCGATTTCATTACGTGTGGAGCGGTCAAGGAATGTATTGTCAGGACTGTGCATTTAAACTAGGGTAGAATTTTGAGGAGGACCCTCAAAATTCTAAAGCAAGGAGGTTGCAATGTCTCAAAATATGTCACAATCACCGATTTATCTAAATTATTTGATATAATGCACTATCATATATTTCAAACAACTACATTTCTACAATTAGTTTGTCAAATGCATACATGCTTTTCAAAAACTTCATTTCTATGGCAGCCAAATGTTACCGAGAGTGGATCAAGCAGGACCCCAAGACAGGAGTAAAAATGAAGCAAGGAATCAAGAGCACGAGCCA
>ML483765.1:18405-28768 GCA_005239535.1 Nicotiana rustica
CCCCCCCCCCCCCCCCCCGAAAACTCAAAATTTTTCTTTGAATGCAGGCACAATGTACATAACAGTAATGTTCACAAATACATACACAAAGCAAAATCGTTATCTTCATAACGACAAACACATCAAGCTAAGAAATACTTTGCTCTCTCGCAGCTGATCATTGCTTTTCTTGCATAGGGCTAAGCATTTTCCTTCATTGCATAAGACTAAGCACTGTCTTTATTCCTTGCATGAGACTAAACACTGTCTCTATCCCTTGCATGAGGCTAAGCATTGCCTTCATCATTGCATAAGGCTAAACATTGCCTCCATTACTGCATAAGGCTAACAAATTGTCTTTCCTTGCCAGAGACTAAACATTGTCTCCTTTCCTTGCATGAGACTAAGCACTTTATCTACTCTTTGCATAGGGCTAAACACGGCCCTCACTATTGCATAAGGCTAAACATTGTCTTTCCTTACATGAGACTAAGCATTGTCTTCCACTCTTTGCATAAGGGCAAACATTGCCCTCACCATTGTATAAGGCTCCTTGCATGAGACTAACAATTGTCTCCACTCATTGCATAGGACTAAACGCTGCCCTCACCATTGCGTAAGGCTAAACATTGCCTCTCCTTGCATGAGACTAAGGACTATCGCCACTCTTGGCATAGGGTTAAACACTGCCCTCACCATTTCATAAGGCTAAACATTGCCTTTTCTTGCATGAGACTAAGCATTGTCTCCATCCCTTGCATGAGGCTAAACACTTCCCTCGCCATCGCATAAGGCTAAACATTGCCTCTCTTCGCATGAGACTAAGACTTGTCTCCACTCTTCTCATGGGGCTAAGCACTGCCCTCATCTCATACAAGACTAAGCCTTTTCTTGTCTCGTCCTCGCATATAACAAAGCATCACCTTTTTCCTCTATCAAACGAGCATATCTTGCAATCTCGTGGGTTGAAACATCGCTACATTGTCCGAAGGCATCATAGTCCAAAGGAACCATCCTCATAGCCTGGAGACACCATTCCATGGTCTGAGGATCTCCCAAAACTGCACATCATTATTCAAAGTCGTCATAGTCCAGATGCACCATCCTCATGGCCTGAGGACGCCATTTCATGGCCTACGAATCCCTTATCATACGGTTCATGGCCCAGGAGGTCATGGTCTAAGAACGTCATCCTCATCATCCAAAAACAACCTTCATGGTCCAAAGGGAATTTTCATCATGTTTAAATATTTGCAATAACCCATATATATTTGCATGCACCATGTTTTAAGTTTTTCAGGAAACTCGGGAGCTAACTAGAACCGGGAGAAATCTTCGCCCTGGTTTCCGTTCACCATGTTCACATCCTTTGACTACTTCAAACGTAACTGATGATCGGTATTGCCTACCTTTTACTCTATGACCATTCAGATAACTGCCTTGTGATACACCCGTTATGTTCATTTTGCATTCATGACTCCACCTAAAAGTTTCCCTTACTTACAACAATATCCTATCCAAAAAACCCTTTTCGAAACATGCGACCATTCTTATAACAACTCCATCGGTTTTGTTCGTCGTTGGATCCAGAATTAAACACGACTTAATTCCCGTTTCACCAGGGATATGTAGGCAACTCGAAAACCAGGGTTCGACCGCTATTTTTCCAAATCACATCATTCCCCACTCAATTCGGCCAAAATTGGTCATCATTTTCTTTACCCGACAACTCTTTCATTATTCCCGAGTAAAGAGGGGCAACTGTAGATACCCAATTTTGCCCTCAATTTTTTTCAAAATAGTACATGTATTTTAAAAATCTCACTTTTTCATCATTATTTAATTTACAATATTTATACAAGTATTTTCCATAATTTTCAACAATTTTTAGAGTTTTAAAATGAATTTCTGGCATTTAAATTAATTATCCCTTTAAATTATTTGTGATAACTTAATCATCCAATTTTATTATTTATATCCATATAAATGTTTTAAAACATTTTTACTTAATTTCACATAATTACATTTGTATTTTCTGAGCTATTTACATAATTTTGCAAAAATAACCTATATTTTACAAATGATTGCATTTACTATATTACTTATGCCAAAATAGCATTTTTATACTTTTATAATGTTATTATTTTTGATAGTTTTACAGCATAAATATTATTTTTACCATTTATTAAACGCTTTAATAATTTATTTTATTAATTTTAAAGGGGTTTCAAGAGCTGGCCCAAAATAGGGCGCCAAATTGGCCCAACCCATTAGCCCAACACCCCAAAAATCCTCCAACCCAATACTAGATGACCCTTTAAGCCCAACCCGGTCATGACCCATCTTATAATCCGCCCTATCTCCCTTTTAATCTTGGTCGTTGATCTCACAGATCAACGGCCCACAAACTATCCCCTTCTTTTTATCCACCAAAACCCTAACCCTAAATACCACTCTCTCATTTCGCCGCCCTCAGAACCTCTCGAACCTTTCTCCTCACAAACCCTAGCAGCCGTCTTCCTCAATCTTCTCCAAATTCGATCAAGTGACGGATTCCCTCGGCGATCTACTTATCTTTTATGGATTATCTCATTGTTTCTTACAAGACAATGGTGTTACATAGTACTTGCCTCAATTTTGGCAAGTATCAATCTCCCAAATCGGGTGCCATCGCCTTCAACCTTTGAGATTTAGACTATATTTCGTCTATATACACCCACTACCAGGCTATATGGTCTGATTCAGTGAAATCTCTGGCTATTTATTTTCTCCTAAATTGATTCTGAAATGATTTTGCATATTTTATTTCCTTATTCTTGTCACGACCCAAAATCCTAATTTAGGTCGTGATGGCGCCCAACAGCGGGGTCAGGCAAGCCAACTCTCAATTTACTAAGGATTCTTTCTTAGTAGATTAAACACTTTAACATATACTCAATTTTTAAAACTTAAAACATGAATCGACAAGGATAATTTTAATCAAAAGCAGTCATGAAGAGGCGTGAGCCAATATATAAACAACCCGAAATCTATAACGACTATCACGTCTGTGCCAGGAACTAGTGTCACAAGTCCTACGGTTATATTAATAGAATATACAAAAGATATAATATACAATCCTACAGTCTGAAGGAAATAGATGGGAAATAAGCAAAAGAAAACTCCATGGTGCTGCCGAGGATCGTCAGGAGAAGTAGCTCACTGTGAAGTCAGGTCCGACAATGATCAGTATCGAGCTCCGGTCTGATAACCAGATGCACCAGCCTCAGAACCTGTACAATTAAGTACAGAAGCGTAGCATGAGTACATAAACAAATATGTACCTAGTGAGTATCCCGCCTAACCTCGAAGAAGTAGTGACGAGAGGTCGACTTGACACTCACTAAGGTCCAAAAGGATGATTAATAAGGTATAATATCAGTAAGAGACATACAAGGATGATAAAAGCATGAAACATTAAAAATAACAGTAATTCGAATAAATACTGGAAGTAAATATACAATTTCTACCTCATTATTCTTTTCTTTCCTTTAAAAATATATCTGACCACTCAAGAGCCATAAAAGAATTTTTAATAATTTAACATGCGCTTACAGGGTAAGGACAACTGGACTGAGCCATCATAATGATCATATTTGTGCATTGCCGAGGGTCGAACAATCCGAACCATATATATATCTTTAAATCTCGCCATGGCGTACGGCCCGCTCCCATGATAGTGGGGGAAATAAAACTCCGCTAGCGGAATGTAAATTGCGAAGCGGTCACATGCACACACAATCCACACATTTGTTCTTTATAAATTACTCATCGCGATCAAATCCTTAAAATTACTTTAATTCCATGATCTCAGGGAAACAAGCAGCATGTAACATTAATTCACTAAGCATGTAGTTCATTTCAAGTAAGACATAAGGCATGGTATAGGCCTAACTACCCGGACATAATAATAATAATAGCCGATACGTACGAACTATCGTCACTTTGTACGTACGTATCCCCCACAATTATCACATGTAGCATTTAAATCACCTAGGGGGACAGTTCCCCCTTACAAGGTTAGAAAGGAGACTCACCTCATGTCGAATCCACTCCCCGGACCAAGAACGCGCATGAAACTCTGAACTCTACACCCGAGGACTCAAAACTAGCGAAATGTTATAAAAATTCATCAATTTACGCTCAAAGTATGGAAATCCTCCTACTACTAAGTCAAATTCATAATTCTTGAAAAAATCCTAAAATCCAACCCCGGGTTCTCATGCTCAGATTCCAAAAATTTTCGTAGGAAACACTCACCCATAGTCTAAGGATCATTAATATACGATTTTTGAATGATTTCATAGCCAATTCACGGGTAATTTTTTAAATTCTCGAAGGCCCTAGGTTACTATCAAAATTCCTAAATTCTCACTAATTAAGTAGTCAAATTCTACTAAGAATGCATGCATTAACTAACTCTAGGATAGAGTTGGGTCGTGGAGCCCTTTTTCCAAGCTCTCAAGTGCTCTAATGGAGGAAGAAAATGAAGACAAATGAAAAAATCCCATATTTTAAAGAAACAACTGCCTGACAGTGGTTTACGCACCTGCGGCTCGAGGACCGCACCTTTTGTCTAGCACCTGCGAGAGATGGGCTGCCCGCTGGGGGTCGTAGCTGTGAGGCTGGGACTGCAGGAGTGGTCCCGCACCTGCGACTGGGCAACCGCAGCTGCGGTCACACCAGAACAGGTGCACCAGCAGTTATTTCAGCTGGTTTTTGGCCTCGTGTGGTGTCCAGGAGGCACCTGGGCTCACCCGAGCCCCGTCCAAATATACCAACAAGTCCCAAATCATAATACGGGCTCGCTCGAGCCTTCGGAACACCCAAAAAAAAATGCTAAAACTCAAAATCACACCTCAAAACCCCTAGAACCAAACTTAGGAACTTTATGTTTTCTAGACTTCGCTAACAACACATCGAACCGACCTATACTACTCGGAATGACACCAAATTTTGCAAGCAAGTCATAAATGACATAACGGAACTATTCCCTATCCCGGAATTCCGTCCGGACCTCGATAACTCAAAATCATGTCCCAAACCACAATAGAAACCTAAGGAACTCTTATTTCAATAATGGGCGTCGAAATGCTCCCGGGTCATCCAGAACCCATTCCGGACATACGCTCAAGTCCGAAATCATCATACAAAGCTACCGGAATCATCAAAACTTGATTCCGAGGTCGTTTACCCTAAATGTTGATCGAAGTCAAACTTGGCCTTAAAGGCCAACCTTAAGGAACCAAGTGTTCCTATAGCATCCTAAACACTTCCGAATCCCGGACCACTCGCCCCCACAAGTCATAAATCATAATAAGCCTCTATGGGAAGTTTCATTTAGGGGAATAGGGTTCGATAATGCAAAACGACCGGTCGGGTCGTTACATTCTCCACCTCTTAAACAAACGTTCGTCCTCGAACGGGTCTAGAATCATACCTGAAGTGCTGAATAAGTGTGGATATCTGCTCCGCATGCCCTCCTCGGACTCCCAGGCCGCTTCCTCGACCGGTTGGCCCCTCCACTAGATCTTCACTGCGGAAACTCTCTTGGAGATCCTGTCTATCAATAATAGAAACTGGCTCCTCCTCGTAGCCCAACCTCTCATCCAGTTGAATAGTGCTGAAATCAACCACGTGAGAGAAGTCGTTTTGGTACCTCCGGAGCATGGATACATGAAAAACTGGATGAACTCCTGAGGTAAGGCCAGCTCATTAGCAACCTCCCCAACTCGCCTCAACATCTCGAAAGGACCTATAAACCTCGGTCTTAGCTTGCCCTTCTTCCCAAACCTCATAATACCCTTCATAGGCGAGACTTTCAACATAACCTTGTCTCCCTCCATAAATGATACATCACGCGCCCTCTGATTTGCGTAAATCTTCTCTCTGGACTGTGTTGTGCAGAGCCTCTCCTGAATCAACTTCACTTTCTCCAAAGCATCTCTTACCAGGTTGGTGCCATACAACTTAGCCTTTCCAAGATCAAACCACCTGATAGGAGAGAGACATCGCCGACCATACAAAGCCTCAAATGGTGCCATCTCAATGTTGGACTGATAACTATTATTGTAAGCAAACTCGGCCAAAGGCAAGAACTGGTCCCACTAACCCCCGAAGTTAATCACACATGCCCTGAGCATGTCCTCCAATTTCTGAACTGTACGCTCCGACTAACCATCAGTCTGAGGGTGAAATGTTGTGCTGAGCTCTATCTGGGTACTCATCTCACTATGCAATGCCCTCCAGAAGTGCTAGGTGAACTGAGGACCTCGATATGATATAATGGACACTGGCACACCGTGCAACCGGACTATCTCCCGAATGTATATTTGTGCCAACCTCTCAGAAGTATATGTAGTAGCCACTGGAATGAAATGCGCCGATTTGGTCAATCTATCCACAATGACCCAAACCGCGTCAACCTTCTTCAAGGTTTGAGGCAACCCAACCACGAAGTCCATAGTGATGCGCTCCCATTTCCACTCAGGAATGGGCATCTGCTGAAGTAAGCCTCCTGGCCTCTGGTGCTCATACTTCACCTGCTGGCAATTAAGACACCTAGTCACATACTCCACAATGTCCTTCTTCATCCGCCTCCACCAGAAATGCTGCTTCAAATCACGATACATCTTCGTAGCACCAGGATCAACAGAATATCGAGAACTGTGTGCCTCCTCTAGAATCCTCTCCCTCAAGCCATCAAAATTAGGAACACATAAGCGGCCCTAAAGTATCAGAACACCATCCTCGCCAATAATAACCTCCTTGGTCCTGCCCTGAACCACTGTCTCTCATAGCTCAGCCAAACACGGATCATCATACTGCCGAGCCTTAATCTCCCCCAATAACGAAGACTAAGCAACCACATGTGCAAGAACTCGACGGGGCTCTGAAAGATCTAATCTCACCAGGAGATTGGCCAAGGACTGAATGTCCAAGCCTAGAGGTCTATCCTCTGTTGCAATATAAGCCAAGCTACCCATACTCTCCGCCTTCCTGCTCAAAGCATCTGCTACCACATTTTCCTTGCCCGGATGATAAAGAATGGTGATATCATAATCCTTCAACAACTCAAGCCATCTGCGCTGCCTCAAATTAAGTTCCTTCTGCTTGAACAAGTGTTGCAAGCTATCGTGGTCTGTATAAACCTCACAGGACACCATACAAGTAGTGCCTCCAAATCTTAAGAGCATGACCAATCGCCGCCAACTCCAAATCGTGCACAGGATAATTCTTCTCATGAACCTTTAGCTGGCGCGAAGCGTAAGAAATAACTCTCCCCTCCTGCATCAATACACACCCCAAGCCAACACGCGACGCGTCACAATATACTGTATACATCCCAGAACCGGAAGGCATTACTAGAATTGGTGTTGAGGTCAATGTTGTCTTGAGTTTCTAAAAGCTCGCCTCACACTCGTCAAACCATCGGAGCGGGGCATTCTTTTGACTCAATCTAGTTAATGGATCTACAATAGAAGAGAACCCCTCCACAAATCGACGATAATAGCCTGCTAGGCCCAAAATTCTCCTGATCTCTGTAGCTGAAGTAGGACGCAACCAACTCTGAACTGCCTCGATCTTCTGAGGATCAACCTTAATACCCTCTCCAGATACCACATGCCCCAAGAATGCCACGGAATCCAACCATAACTCACACTTGGATAACTTAGCATATAGCTTCTGTTCTTGCAAAGTCTGGAGCACAACTCTCAAATGCTGCTCGTGCTCCCCCGGGCTATGTTAGTAAATCAAAATGTCATCAATGAAGACAATGACAAAGGAATAAATATACGGCCTGAACACCCTATTCATCAAGTCCATGAATGCTTTTGGGGCATTAGTCAAGCCAAAGGACATCACCAGGAACTCATAATGGCCATATCTCGTACAAAAAGCAGTCTTCGGAACATTTCAAGCCCGAATCCTCAATTGATGATACCCAAATCTCAAATAAATCTTAGAAAACACACGAGCACCCTGCAACTGGTCAAACAAATCATCGATGCGCATCAAGGATACTTGTTCTTAATGGTAACCTTGTTCAACTGGTGGTAATCAATACACATCTGCATGTACCCATCCTTTTCCTTCACGAATAGAACTGGAGCACCCCACGGCGATATACTCGGTCTGATGAACCCCTTAGCTAACAACTCCTTAAGCTGCTCCTTCAACTCTTTCGGAGCCATACGGTACGGAGGAATAGATATAGGTTGGGTGCCTGAAGCTAAATCAATGCAGAAATCAATATCACGATCCGGAGGCATGCCCGGAAGTTCCGAAGGAAATACATCAGCAAACTCTTGAACAACTGGCATTGAATCAATCTTCGGAGACTCGGTGGCGGTGTCCCGCACATAGGCGAGGTAGGTCAGACAACCCTTATCGACCATATGTCGAGCCTTCAGGAATGAAATAACCCGACTAGCTACAGTAACTGAGGAACCTCTCCACTCTAGCCTAGGCAACTCGGGCATGGCTAAAGTAACTGTCTTGGCATGGAAAACTAGCACAGCATGATAAGGAGATAGCCAATCCATGCCTAGAATAATCTCAAAATCAACTATGTCTAGCAATAAGAGATCCGCTCGAGTCTCGAACCCACAAAATAAAATCACACAGGACCGACAAATCCCATATACAACCACAGAATCGCCCACGGGAGTGGACACATAAATAGGAGAACCCAAGGACACACAAGGGACATCTAGAAAATGAGCAAATAAGACCGAAACATGGGAATAAGTGGATCCTGGATCAAATAACACTGGCCGGGATAGCAAAGAATCTAGCTGAAGCACCGAAAGACTGAGCCCCGCCAGAATGAATAGGAGTTGGCTGACCTCCCCCTGACTGGCCTCCACCTCTAGGACGACCCCTGTCGACCTGTCCCATACCTCTAGGTGGCCTGACGACTGGTGCTGGACCCATAGGCTGATAATCGTGATGCACCGCTTTGCCCTAAAGTCTGGGACAATGCCTCTTCATATGACCTGGATCCCCACACTCATAACAACCTCGAGGTACTATATCCTGCTGCCCGAAAGAGGAACCCTAAATGGCCGGAGAGTGATGTTTACTCTCTGACATAGCATTGAAGTAGGGACTAAGGAATCTCGGATAACTGGAATAACCACTGGGTGAACTCTGAATGGCTGGGGAGCATTAGGAATGCTCTGGCATGGCGCTGAAATGAGCCCTCACTGGAACACCTCGGGGAGGTGGTGGGGGTGCTGAATATGGAGGCATGTTGGGTTGACCCCTACTGAACTGACCTCTGCCCCTAACTGGGACACCTTTGAAATCCCCGGAGAATCTGGCTCTGTTGTCCTGCTGACCCTTCTCTCTGCCTCTCAATCGATAGCCCTCAATCCGACGAGCTATCTTGACCACCAGCTGATAGTGAGTCCCCATCTCTACCTCTCTGGAAATGTTGGTCCTAATACCGGAGTGCAGCCCTGCTACAAATCTCCGCACTCTCTCAGCATCAGTAGGCAATATCAGAAGTGCGTGGCGATACAACTCTGCGAATCTAGCCTCATAATCTGTCACTGATATCTATCCCTTCTCCAGCTGCTCGAACTGATATCGCGGCTCTTCCCTCTCAGAGGGTGGGATATACCTGTCTAGAAACATCTGAGTGAACTGCTCCCAAGTAATGGGAGGAGAATCTGCTTGCCTGCTGAGAATATAGGACTGCCACCATATGCGAGCTATGCCCTCTAGCTGGAAAGTAGTGAAGTCCACTCCATGGGACTCTAATATCCTCATATTGTACATCCTATCCCTGCACCTGTCACAAAAATCCTGGGCATTCTCGCCCCGCTCACCCCCGAAGACTAGAGGGTGCAATCGAGTCCATCTATCCAATAACTTCTGCGGATCGCCGTCCGCAGCTGGTCTGGGCACAGGTGTTGCTGTTATAGGCTGGATCCCAACCCAAGGGCAGTATACCTAGGGTATGATGTGATGCTGCTACCTGGCCTGCAGCCTGGGTGGAAGGAGCCTGAGGCCCCCCTCCTGCCTGAGATGTGGCAGGATCTCCTGGAAATAAACCAACCTGAGACATGGTATCTATAAACCGCATCATACGGCCCATGATCTCCTGGAATCTTGGCGCCGTCATAAAGTGCACTGGAGCAGGACCTGCTGGGGACACCTCACCCTGCTCCTTAATAGTAGGGTCCTTTAGTGGTGGTATGACTGGAATATCTCGGGATGCCCTCGTCCCCTACCTCGGGCTGGTACCCTCCCCCGACCTCTGCCATGGCCTCGAACAACATGGGGAACACCCCACACCCCCCCCCCCCCACCCCATCTACCACCCACCGACTACGAC
>ML483766.1:12649-25752 GCA_005239535.1 Nicotiana rustica
CCTCAAGATAGGCAGCTGTCTTACCACTGAACTCCTGTGCTACGCTGCCACTCTCCCACTTGTTAAACTAATTCCTTTAAGCAACTACCTGACTTCCATTTCTTATACCTGGCCCTTTAGAAATTCAGCTGCCACCTGACACTTCTCACATGACTTCCTTCATCGTATGCTGCCCAATTGCGGCCTCAATTCAATATCATTCTCCGTAGCTCTTAAACTAGCAGATTACCACGACTTCAAACTCTCCGAAGATCATCTTTCTCGAGTTGCCTTCATTAGAAATAATTATTCAATTATGAACCACTACACACCACGATCTCTGACAACCGCTTCTTCAATACTACTTCGCAACACTCAGACCCAATGCAACCGAAGAACTATAACACCGGCGAACTTAACACATTTTATTCTATCAAAGACGACGATATCACATCACAGGTGAATACTCCACCTCACTTGAAAACACCAAGTCTTACTACTTTATCAATCCAAAACCTGACCATTTATAGTCCAAATGCCTTTCCCCTGCCGAAACTAAAATACTGAAATCTCGAAATTACGCTCTGAGAAGACCTCCCTTCGAGCCATTCATCACCCCAACATATGGTCAAGCATTCTACCAGCACACCCACATCGTGTGATAACCAACCGTAAACATCATCACTACCTGAGCACAACCTCAAGGCTCTCAGAAACACAACTACTAAGCTGAAACAACATATTACCCTTCTGCAGGGTGACAGCAACAACCCAATCAACTATGTACGGAAAACATCACGCACCATATCTGTAGCACCATAACATTTCCTCAAATTCCCGATTCATAACAAGCGCTTCCGACGTATAAGATTGAGTGGGAAGAAAGATAGGCATAAGCCTCAGAGGAATCAAATCGCACGCTGAGGAATCAAGAAGGGAAGTACTCCTAACAGCCATGTAGCGTCTCGAAGATAAGTACAGACGTCTCCGTACCGATCCGCAAGACTCTACTAGACTTGCTCATGACTCGTGAGGCCTAAGGGAACCTAGTGCTCTGATACCATGTTGTCACAACCCAAAATCCATAAGGTCGTGATGGCTCCAGACACCACTGTCAGGCAAGCCAATCCTTAATTAATTGAAATAAACTCATGTTTCAACATTTTCGAAATCATTACCTTTCACTTTAACACGTAATAACTAGATAGAAATCCATTTAAGTAAAAATAATAGTCTATTTTTCCACTTTAATAAAATACAACCCAAATACATCCCAGAACCCGGTGTCACAAGTACATGAGCAATTTCAAAGAATTTATACAATTACACAAAGCTTGTCCGAGATACAAATTGGACAAGGACTTTTAAAATAAAGTACAGTACATACAAGAAGACTCTGTCGGCTGCGGATCGCCTCCGAATGATACAGCTCGCCTAAGTCTCCAAACCAGCCTCATCGCTATGAAAGTACCTATGCAACAAAATGCACAACAAGTGTAGCATGAGTACGAAAACAATGTGTGCTCAGTAAGTATCCCGCCTAACCTCAGAGAGGTAGTGACGAGAGGTCGAATTTGACACTTGCTATAAGTCGATTAAATGTAATCAAGTGAGGTGCTAAGCATGAGTATCATATAAAATCAAATAATAATCAGAGATAAGAAACATCAAACTTATTTCACCTTTCACACATCAATTCTTCTTCATTTAAACTGGCAATTCAACTTTTCCTTAGGCTGATAAACATGTATAAATCACAAGAAATACGCAGTATTTATCATATGCAAACAAAATGCCGAGGGTCGAACGACGCGGACCAACAATAATAAATTGTGCACTGCCGAGGGTCGAATGGCTCGAACCATAGATGCATCTATTGACCGAGCTCACGAATCGATCATGCGACGCGGTCAACATAACAATAATAAGGCTAACCTACTCGCGAATCATACCTGCGACTCAGGTGCTCATATGTACACGTATTCACATAATAAATCCACATTTTTAACAAGAAACAACTTCCCAAGAAAATGTTAAAATTCTCTTTAGGTGAACCTGAAGATAGTATTTAAATCATGTTTGAAATTTATTTGCCAAGTTCAATAATATTCAATAATAAAACCTTATCAGGAACACAATTGTCCCCGGAGGAATCAATTCTCTTTGTAAATGATTAAGAAAGGTACACTCTAGTCTTCTTACGAAATAAATTACCAATTCAATTGCATTATCGATCTAATGTTTTTTATTGGCAAGATCACATGTACAACACGTAAAGCATGCTAGTGGGTCCTAGACTACCCGGACATAAACATATTAGTAGCTACGCACGGACTCCCGTCACCTCGTGTGTACGTAGCCCCCGCAATTAATAGCATGTATTCATTTAGTTCACCTATGGGGACAATTCCCCTTCACAAAGTTAGAAAAGAGACTTATCTCTCTCCGAAATTTCATAACCGGCTTCTAAGCCCTTCCGACGACTCCAATGGATGCACAACGCCCCCAAAACTACCAAATAATGGGAAAAGCAATGAAAATTCACTCTAATACTTGTAACAAATTCAAATTATATAATTTCCCAACTTCGCCCAATTAACTTACCAAAATGCCCTCAGGCCCACGTGCCCGGATTCCGAAATTTCTCGAAGATAAACTCTACCCATAGCTTTACTAGTTCAAATATACAATTTACTCAAATATTCATGCTCAATTCGTGGCAAAAATCCAAATTACCAAATTTCTAGGTTTTCTTCAAAATTCCCAATTTTTCCACAATTTTCATGTCTAATTCCATGTATAAACCTTGTATTTAACTTGGAAATAAGTAGAAACAACTTACCTTGTGATCCTTGATGAAATTCCCTCCTTGAAGCTCCACCAAATCGCCCATACCAAATGAAAATAGGAGGAGAAATGACATGATTCTTGTTTAAAAACATTCTGCCAAGGCCGATATCCGCACCTGCGATTCCGCAGGTGCCCCCAAACACCCGCACCTGCGACCTCCTCAGCCCCCAGCCAAAACTCGCACATGCGCCCCACTGTCAGCATCTGCACCTTCGCGGGTGCAGAAATTACATCGCACCTGCGCTCCTAGCCAAGCCACCAAAATCTCGCACCTACGGCTTCGCACATGCGGCCAAAGCGTCGCAGGTGCGGTCACACCAGATGACAGCAACTTTAGCTTTCTTAAACTTCAAATATTGATCCGTTAATCACCTAAAATCCACCCGAGGCCTCCGGGACCCCATTTAATCACACCAACCTGTCCCAAAACATAAGGCGGACCTGCTCGAGGCCTCAAATCACATCAAACAACGCCGAAATCACGAATCGCACTCAAATTCAAACTTTAAGAACTTGAAATTTCAAACTTCTACATCCGACTCCGAAACCCATCGAATCATATACGATTGACCCCAAATTTTCTTACACAAGTCATATTCGACATTACGGACCTGCTCCAACTTCCGGAATCACATTCCGACCCTGATATAAAAATTTCCACTTCCGGTCGGATTTTTCAAAAATCTTCAAATTTCTATCTTTAGACAAATGACTTCAAACTGACCTCCGGACATCGGAATTCACTTCTGATCGCGCTCCCAACTCCAGAATCACCATACGAATCCCATACTCGAAATCCCAAACGAACATCAATATCTCTGAAATGCGCTTCAAGCCAAACTTAGGAAATTCCTTCAAAAATGCTAACTTCCACAATATACGCCGAAAAGCTCACGGGTTATCCAAAACCCGATCCGGACATATGCCCGAGTCTGAAATCATCATACGAACCTGCTGGAACTATAACGACCCGACCGGTCGTTTTGAGATCCAGCGCGTCGTTCAGCAGTTGAGAGTCATGAACAGCTTCATTTCGGGTATTGTGACTTGTGTGTATGGTCATAGTTGAAATTCAGGAGGTTCGGAGTTAAATTGAAAGGAAAATTCTCATTTCAGAAGCCTTAAGTTGAAGAAATTGAGTAAGACCAGAATTTTAAGTAAACGACCTCAGAATCAGGATCCGAAGGTTCCAGCAGGTTCGTATGGTGATTTCGGACTTGGGCGTATGTCCAGATCGGGATTTGGATAACCCGAGAGCGTTTCGGTGTATATTGTAGAAGTCAACATTTTTTAAGAAATTTCCTAAGTTTTGCTTGAAGCGCATTTCAATGATATTGATGTCTGTTTGGGATTCCGAGTCTGGGAATAGATCCGTATGGTGATTTTGGAGTTGGGAGCGCGATCGGAAGTGAATTCAGATGTCCGAAAGTCATTTTGAAGTCATTTGGCTAAAGATAGAAATTTGAAGGTTTTTGAGAAGTTTGACCGAGAGTTTGACTTTTTGATATCGGGGCCGGATTCCAATTCCGAAAGTTGAAGCAGGTTCGTAATGTTGAATATGACTTGTGTGCACAATTTGGGGTCAATCGGACGTGATTTGATAGGTTTCGGCATCGGATGTAGAAGTTTGAAATTCCAAAGTTCATAAAGTTTGAATTTTAGTGCGATTCGAGATTTCGGCGTTGTTTGATGTAATTTGAGGCCTCGAGCAAGTTTGTATCATATTTTGGGACATGTTGGTATAATTGGTTAAGGTCCCGAGGGCCTCGGGTGGATTTCGAAAGGTTAACGGAATGAATTTCGGGAAGAAAAAAAAAGAAGGAAAAAATTGCAGAAAATTTCTGCTGCATTTTTTTGACAGCAAATTGTGCGTCGAAGAGCTAACTTTGGAAGTGTATATATAATAATCTATAAAGAATCTGAAAATATGCAAAACACGAAAGTTGTATATATTGAAGTCTAGTTTTCAGAACATTGAACCGTTTGTCATTTGGAGTTTTGTGCAAACAGTTATGACTGATTGAAGATGGCTGGTAGGGCAGTTTTGCCAGAATTTTCTGATGCGTGAAGCCGACTTTAGAAGCTCATATCTCGGAATATATAAAGAGTTATATGGTGTACAACATATCAAATTAAAGATGTTCTAGTCTAGTTTCTAAATCTTCAAACCGTTAGTTATTTAGATATATCTACAAGAAGTTATGGGTGTTTTAACATAAGGTGTTCAACAAGGGAAAATTTTAATAGGATGTACAACATGTGCAGCACAAGTGCAAGGTACAACTCGATAAAGCAGGGGCAGATTCTTTAAACACGAATTTTGGCCATTTCTTTCATTTTTTCATTTGGTTTGGATGATTTTGGAGAGCATTTCAAGGGGGATTTCATCAAGCATCAAAGGTAAGTTGTTTCTACTTATTTCCAAGTTAAATACATGATTTATTACATAGATTTGATATAAGAAATTGGAAAAAATATGGGGAAATTGCAAGGAAACCTAGAATTGATAAAGTTTGATTTTAGCCACGAATTGAGCATGAATATTGGAGTAAATTGTGTGATTGAACTAGTAAAGCCTCGGGTAGAGATTATCTTCAAGAAATTTCGGAATCCGGGCATGTGGGCCTGAGGGCATTTTGGTCAATTCACTGAGCGGAGTTGGGAAATTATATAATTTGAATTTTTAGCAAATATTAGAGTATATTTTCATTGGTTTGTCGTTATTTGGTTAGTTTGGGGGCGTCGTGCATCCATTGAAGTCGTCGTAGAGGCTTGGAAGCTGGTTATGAATCTTCGGAGCGCGGTGAGTCTCCTTTCTAACCTTGTAAGAGAGAACTGTCCCCATAGGTATTCTACATGATGTGTGCAATTGTTTGTGGGGGCTACGTACGTACCAAGTGACGAGAGTTCGTACGTAGCGGCTATTATTGTTATGTCCCGGTAGTTAGGACCCACATCATGCCTTGTGTCCTTCTTGTGATGAACTATATGTTATGAAATCCTGCTATACGTAGTTATGTTTTCTCTGAGTTTTATGGAAATTTAGCTAGTACGAAAGAAATTGTTGTACGGAAAGTAATATAAAAAGTAATTGTGCCATGTCGTGAAATTTTAGGGCCACGGCATGCCTTATACTCTTTCTTGTAAATGACATATATGTTATGAACTCATGAATTTGCGTGGTATTGCTTTTCTCTGAGATTTTATGGAATTTGATAATCGGAAGGAATTGGTTATGGAAAGTAAACTTTTTTTTAAAGATTATTGTGTGTGCATGTGACCGCGTCGCAATTTACATTCCGCGAGCGATGTGTGATTTCCCCCACTCTCATGGAAGCGGGTCGTACACCACGGCGGATTGAAAGGTGCACTTTTGGGACGGGCCGATCGATCCTCGGCAGTGCACAGAGATGATATAATTGAGAATGCACTTTTGGTACGGGCCGTTCGATCCTCGGCAGAGCATGGACGAAGTTGTACTATGTTATGATATGGTTACATTGAAAGACGCACTTTTGGGACGGGCCGTTCGATCCTCGGCAGTGCGCAGGTATGACTATGGTAAGCATTCACTTTTGGGACGGATCGTTCGATCCTCGGCAGTGCATAGCTATTTTTCCTTATGACTCCGGCCGGTTGTCTTATTCATGTGTGCGCATGATTATTTGGCATTGTTTCATGGATGTTGACTTGTATTGGATATTTGGGGGAAAGAAAGTGGCCATTGTTATTTTTCCAGTATTTACTTGGATTTCTGTGCTTTATACATAATTGCTACTCATTGTCTTACATGTCTTCTGCTTTTATTTGTTTTATCATTGTTGTATCATATTGTTGGACCTTAGTGAGTGTCAAGTCGACCTCTCGTCACTACTTCTTCGAGATTAGACGGGATACTCACTGGGTACATATATGTATATGTACTCATGCTACACTTTCTGTGCATTTTGTTGCACAGGTACCCTCATAGGGCAGTGATTGATTCGGAGACTTACTCAGCTTGCATTGTTCCGGTGGCGTTCCGCGGCTGGCAGAGTCTCCCTTCTATGTCCCTACGCTTTTATCTATATTACCTTTGTCCAATTTAAATTCTCGGACAAGAGTTGTACAATTGTATAAATTCTTAGAAATTGCTCATGTACTTGTGTCACCGGGTTCTGGGGATGTCTTGGTTTTTTTTTTGTATTAAGTTGGTTTCTTGCCGTATTTAAATTACGAAATTTATTTATTTAATAATGAAAATGCAAGAAGAGGCTTCGATTCTAAAATGTTAAACAGGAAAGTGTTCCAACTGATTAAGGGGTCGGCTTGCCTGACAGTGGTGTCCGGCGTCATCACAACCCATAGGTTTTGGGTCGTGACAACGTGGTATCAGAGCTCTAGGTTCCCCTAGGTTTCACGAGTCATGAGCAAGTCTAGTAGAGCCTTGCAGATCGGTACGGAGACGTCTGTACTTATCTTCGAGAGGCTACAGGGCTGTTAGAACTACTTCCCTTCTTGATTCCTCATCGTGCGATTTGATTCCCTTAAGGCTCATGCCTATGTTTCCTCTTACTCAATCTTACGCGTCGCGAAGCGCTTGTTATGAATCGAGAATTTAAGGAGTTGTGATGATGTTACAGATATGGTGCGAGAAGTCTTTCGTGCGTAGTCGTTCGGGGCTGTTATTGTTGCCCTGCAAGAAGAATATTATGTTGCTTCAGTTCAGTGGCTGTGTTTCTGAGAATTTTGAGGTTGTGCTCAGATTGTTATGGTGTTTTAGATTGGTTATCGTGCGGTGTTGGTATGTTGATAGAATGATTGCCCGTGTGTTGGGGTGATGAATGGCTTGAAGGGAGGTCTTCTCAGGGGGTGATTTTGAGATTTCAGTATTTTAGTTTCGGCGAAGGAAAGGAATCTGGACTATGAAAGGTCCGGTTGGGATTGATAAAGTAGCAAGAATTTGTGGTTTCGAGTGAGGTGGAATACTCACCCGTGATGTAATATTGTCGTCATTGATCGAATGGGATGCGTTAAGTTCGTCGGTGTTATGGTTCTTCAGTTGCATTAGGTTAAAGTGTTGTGAAGCAGTATTGAAGGAACGGATGTCAGAGATCGTGGTGTGTGGTGGTTCAGAATATAATAGTTACTTCTAGGAAGACAGCTCGAGGAAGATGATCTTTGAAGAGTCTGAAGTAGTGGTGATCTGCAGGTTTAAGAGCTACGAGAAATGATATTGCATTGAGGTCGCAAAGAGAAGCATGTGAGGAACTTCTTTACAACCCACAATACGTATAAAAAAAATCGTGCCACAATAAGCCTTACCAAACAGTGAATCATATACGATATTGCCACAGCCGGTTAGTTCAATTATATCACACCACAACTCCTTTTCGTTACTTGTTACACAGCCTTTAGCATATACATTCATACTCTTGGATTCATTAACCTACTAGCATCATTTCACATAGCATGGTAGTGTGGTGATCAAAATCACTCAAGCCCGGATATTATCGAGTAATCAGTCATCTTCTTCGCTAAAAGGTAAGACTTCACTCTAATTCTCCCAATTTCTCAGATTTTGGATGGGAACAAAGCACTCATGGGTTGGTTTTGAAAAATGAAAAATGAAACCTTGCATGCGCCAATCCATTGGAGGTAGGAGGGTGGTACTTCTTGTACCTCTCAAGTCTAAGTTGTTCCTCTTCAGATGTTGTTGCCCTAACCACGGGCTGAACTGGGACCCCAGACTATGCTGTCATGACACCTGGAATCTGACCAATATGATCTCTCTGCTCTGGAGTGTAGGCGGCGGGAGTCTGAGCTCCTCCCCCGATTTGTGAAGTAACTGGTGCACCCGGAATCAGTCCCGCCTGAGTTAATATACCAAGCATACTCAAGAACTGTGCCCAGGTTTCCTGAAGTCCAGGTGTAAGAGGTTACACGACAAGAACATTGTGGACCGCAACTTCAAACCCGGAGATAAGGTACTGCTCTATAACTCAAGATTGAGATTATTTCCGAGTAAGCTCAAGTCCCGATAGTCTGGACCATTTCGAGTGGTCGAAGTGTTTCCCTCTGGTGCTGTAGAGATTGCTTCTGAAGATGGGTCCAACGCCTTCAAAGTTAATGGACAGAGAGTAAAACCGTATGTGGGGATGGACAAGACCAAGGAATTGTCTGTGGTGCATCGTTTTGAACCTCAGAGGTCAAGCGAGCCTTAAATGCGCTCCTTTTTTTTCGTGCCGCGACGTTAAATCAGGCGCTTCATGGGAGGCAACCCATTGACTTGTTGTAATTGCCCTGCCACGACATTAACTAAGGCGCTGGTTGGGAGGCAACCCAATATATAGTGTTTATAGTCAAATCACAAAAAATCGGTGTAGGAAGTTTTCTCCATTTTTCCCAATATTTTCATCCCAAATCACAGTCTAAATGATGAAATCAAGGATATATTAATGTAATTTAACCAAAACCAGGTTAAAATCAGTTGCCCCAATCACTCACTTGAAAATCTCTCCAAGAATTTCCTCAACCCGAGCTCCCAAAATCAAATTGTGAAATAAACTCAAACCCTCATTTTGAGACTTTAAATTTTGCCAAGAAGTCCCCAATCGCGATCGCATAAAATGCCTCATGATCGCAAAGCACAACACTAAGCTGCCCCAGAATTAACTCTACGTGAACGCGAAAAGCACCACGCGAACTCGAAGCACCGACTCCTCAGACCTACGCGATCGGCCCTATTCGCGCGATCGCGAAGAACAAAGCGCGTGACCAGCTGCTACCTCATTTCCTCTTCGCGAACGCAGCTTAGCCCACGCATTCATGATTCACTGCTTCCTCCAGTTTACGCGATCTCAAAACAAAACTTGTGAACGTATAGAACACAATCCCAGCTGCCCAAAATAAGCCTACGTGATCGCGGACCTTCCCACGGGATCGCATATAAGAAAACCAGACTTGTTGCACTAGAAAACATCAGCAATCTTCCAAATTAATTTCCACTCCAAAATCCACCCGAGGCACCCGGGACATCAACCGAACATACCAACAAGTCCTAAAATATCATGTGATCTTAGTCGAGGCCTCAAATCACATCAAACGACATCAAAAACACGAATTGCACTCCAATTCAAGCCTAATGGACTTATGAACTCCTAACTTCTACATTTGATGCCGAAACCTATCAAATCAAGTCATTGACCTCTAACTTTGCACACAAGACAGAAATGACATAACAGACCTACTCCAACTTCCAGAACCAAAATCGAAGCCTGATAACCACAAAGTCAACTCTTGGTCAAACTCGTCAACTTTCCAAACTTCTAATTTTCCAACTTTCGTTGTTTCAAGCCAAAATCAACTACGGACCTCCAAATCAATATCTGACACAGTCTTAGGATCAAAATCACCCAACGGAGCTATCAGAAGCATCAAAACTCCATTGCAGAGCAATTTACACATAAGTCAACATCCGGTTAACCTTTTCAAATTAAGCTTCCAACCTTGAGACAAGGTTTCTCAACTCATTCCGAAACATCCCCGTAACCAAACCAACTACCCCGTCAAGTCACATATTAACAATTGAGCATAAAATAAGCAGTAAATAGGGGAACAAGGCTACAACACTCAAAACAACTGGCCGGGTTATTACATCCTCCCCTCGTAAACAAAAGTTTGTCCTCGAATGGGTCAAGAAACATACCTTGAGTCTCAAATAGGCGTGGATATCTGCTCTGCATCTCTCGCTCGGTCTCCCAAGAAGCCTCCTAGATGGGCTTACCTCTACCCTGCAGCTTCACTGAAGCTATGTTCTTTGACCTCAACTTTCGAACATGCCGATCCAAAATGGCCATCGGCTCCACATCATAAGTCAAATCATCATCCAACTGAACCGTGATGAAGTCAAAAACATGAGACGTATTGGTGACATACTTCCGGAGAATAGAAACATGAAACACTTGTTGAACACTCGACAGACTAGGCAGTAAGGCATGCTTGTAAGCCATATCTCCAATCCTTTGAAGCACCTCAAAAGGCCCAATATACTGAGGGCTGAACTTGCGTTTCTTCCCAAACCTCATAACACCATTCATGGGAAATACTTCGAGCAGTACCTTCTCCCAACCATGTAAGCAACATCACGAACCTTCCGATCGGCGTAGCTCTTTTGTCTATACTGTGCCATGGGAAGCCGATCGTGAATCAACTTAACCTTGTCCAAAGCATCCTTAACCAAGTTAGTACCCAATAGTCTAGCCTCACTCGGCTCAAACCAACCAAACAAAGACGGACACCATCTCCCATACAAAGCCCCATACGGAGCCATCTGAATGCTCGATTGGTAGATGTTGTTGTAGGAAAACTCTGTGAGCGGCAGAAACTGATCACAAGATACCCCAAAATCTTTGATACAATCGCGTATCATATCCTTTAATATCTGAATAGTACTCTCGGGTTGTCCGTCCGTCTGAGGGTGGATTGTTGTACTCAACTCAACCTGTGTTCCCAACTCTCGTTGCATTGATCTGCAAAATTGCGATGTAAACTGTGTGCCCAGATCTGAAATGATGGACATTGGCACACCGTGAAGGCGAACAATCTCCTGGATGTAGATCTAAGCCAAATGCTCCAAAGAATAAGTAGTCCCAACTAAAATGAAAAACGTGAACTTGGTAAACCGATCCACAATCACCTAAATAGTATCAAACTTCTTCGAATCCATGGTGATACGCTACAATTTCCACTCCGGAATCTCAAGCCGCTGCAACGCCGAAATCACGAATCGCACTAAATTCCAACTCTATGAACTTTGAAATTTCTAACTTTCACATCCGACGCCGAAACCTATCAAATCACGTCCGATTTTATCTCAAATTTTGCACACCGGTCATATTCGACATTACGGACCTGCTCCAACTTCCGGAATCGCATTCCGACCCCGATATCAAAATTTCCATTTCCGGTCGAATTCTTCAAAAACCTTCAGTTTTCTATCTTTAGCCAAATGACCTCAAATTGACTTCCGGATATCCGAATTCACTTCTGATCATGCTCCCAACTCCAGAATCACCATACGGAGCTATTCCTGGACTCGGAATCCCAAACGGACATCAATACCATTGAAATGTACTTTAAGTCAAACTTAGGAAATTTTCTTAAAATACTGACTTTCCACAATATGTGCTGAACTGCTCCCGGGTTATCCAAAGCTCGTTCCGGACATACGCCCAAGTCCGAAATCATCAAACGAACTTGCTGGAACCTTGGTATCCTGATTCCGAGGTCGTTTACTCAAAATCCCAGCCTTACTCGATTTCTTCAACTTAAGACTTCTGAAATGAGAATTTTCCTTTAAATTCAACTCTGATCTTCCTGAATTTCAATTCCGACCATATGCACAAGTCAATATACCTGAAATGAAGTTGTTCGTGACTCCCAACTGCTGAACGACGCGCTGGATCTCAAAATGACTGGTCGGGTCGTTACATTCTCCCCCACTTAAACAGACGTTCGTCCTCGAACGTGCCAAGAACTTCCCCAGAATTATCTGAAATCACTGTTTAACACCTTGTGAACCTGCCCGTGCTACCACAACCCAGTTGAGCACATAAGCTTGATCAAATCTGAAGATATCCTTCTTTATTCATACAATAGGCTCTGAACTTAGTTCTAACATCTGAAATTCTCTGCCAGGCCTGATTCTAATATTTGAACACCGCATCAACTACCACACGAGGCACCAGAACACAACTGCGTGCCTTTGCTGAATCAGCACCATACACCGCCTGATCCCTTATCTGACCACAATGACGCTCCCTGGATCTTAATAGCCAAAGTTTTGCGACTTTGATGCTCTCAAAGCACCTTATAAGTTACATTCATACATTTTGCTATAATGCTGACGATATAACCACAACAGAGGAGATGTGTGGAAATTCATAATCATCTGCAGAGTTAACCGCACGTTGAAATCTTTTCTCTAAACTTAGATCATCATCTCATTGCAAACCAACAATGGCAACTCCCTTGCAATATACTCGCATAATCCTATCACACCGATCCCAAATTTATAAATCTCGTCTCACCCAGAATGAATTGCTCAGATAACTAATCACCCCAGGCATAACCAACATTCTCACACGATGCCACAATGCGCCAATAGGCCACAATTCGAACACAACACATAAGGAAACGACATCAGGAAGGGACTACCCGACTCACGCTATAAATATGAACTTTCCTCAAAGAAATAGGAAGTAAAACACAAGAATAATCATTATAGGAGTCTT
>ML483766.1:26459-36942 GCA_005239535.1 Nicotiana rustica
GATCCCATCATAGAATTTACATAAAGAAATATATACACAGAGCTGAATTGCTCACTATTACAATTTACTGACATCGGTCACAAGCACGTTAAGTGCATAATACCATTCTGGGGAGACTGATAGAGCCATATGTCACAAAACTCAAGCACAACTGAGGTGCAATTTATAATCTGAGTCTCAAGAGCCATTCTGCTCACTTAGCCTCATCGCCACGCGGAATCTCAACACATAAGAATTTATCAAGTCGTTTCACACACGCACGGCACAATCATAGTATCACATGAATTTGATGAATACGGGACAACACCTGATATCCCCATACCCCTCCTTGAGGAGCCCAATACATAAATGAACACATCTGGCTCGCATGAAGCCCATGGTCTTATTAAAATCCATTCATTCACTTCAAACCAATTTTCCTCGCACTGAACTAGGTTGATAGCCTTGCCTGGGTCCGCAACAACCCACCTTTTTCTCATAATACACAAGAGCGATCATCATAGCAGGGACAAACACCCCACAATCCACAACCAACTGGACCAAACGCCTTTAAGGCATATATTCTCAATTAAGCAATATTGCATTTCCTTATACTTGGTCCAAATCTTCAATCAATCATGTGACTACAAGTCACACTTACATAATCTTCCCGTGGTCACGCTCCCACGACTTTTCACACAGGTATCCAGTATGCACATCCATACTACCGACCACCCCAAGGCTGCAAAATAATTTAATGACCTGTAATCAGGATACAAAGCCTCTTTCACCCAACACCGATCTCAGGTGACACTAAAGACAACATCATTTTATTCTTAAACATTCAAATCCTTTGTTCTTGCTCCTCTGAGCCCGTGACATCCTTGTCAACACCGAACTGCAAATCTCGATTCTTACTTCCAGTACATACTGCTTACTGCACCTAATGTGCCGATAAGGGATGGCATAGGAATTCCATCATGACTCCTGAACCACTAATAGGGTGAGCCCTTCATCACATATAGAAATATTTCACTTCCCTCAATTCATGAAAACCATAGCAACATACAAGTGAGTTCTCACCCTCACAATACATACAAATCCTTAGGTAGTGGACTGAACCACCATAACCTTCCAGGATCCGCCTACACCTGACAGGCCATAGCACTTGAATGCTTCCAACTGAAATTTATTACGATGGACGACAAGCCCCACACACATATGTACAACCATACACATGCCCAATCATACCGAAGGAACTGATCATTGCCGAACAGGCACCGTTTCCCTCATGGATAACCAATCCATCTTCTCTTAATCATCTTTAATTGCCTAAAAGATATTCACAACCTCCTGAAAACCTTTCTACAACTTGGAGTTTATTTCTCTCACTCTTCCAACATTATCATGTGTGTTGAAGTAACATAGAACACTCCAACTAGTCTCCTTCTCCTCAGAGATTATACTGCAAAAGCTTGATTCTTAATCATATTGCTGCCTGAAACCCTTGCACACCACAGTTTCAAACTTTCAAATTCATTAGGACCGCTGCTGAGAGTCACCCACTCTGGCTGGACCCGAATACAATCAACTCCAAGGCTCTTCTAGCACATGAACATGCCCTTCAATGAAGCACGTGACTGAGTCACTACCTTTACAACTTGCATATGCCTTAAGCACAAATTCTTAGTCTTCCAGAGCCTATCCCTGGTCCAATAGGACCAATTTGCACATTTTTCTCATACATGCTCACTTACCGATTCACTCATTTCTCTTAGTTGTAACAACTTGACGATACACTGGCAATTCCGCACTCCCATGAGGATGCAACCCTACAATCCAACTACAGGTGGTGGGACTCCCCCACTTAGCCCGAAGCTACCCCCTTATCTCACTTTAGACCCATGCTGGACTACTTTATCCCTTTCTAGCATGATCTTGCTCAACCAATCCGTCAGCCCTTCCGAATTTAGCATTCCCCAAAAAAAAAATCCTAGCATCATTAGCCCATTCTGCCTCCTAATGAATCGCCGCTATGATTCCTTACAGAGAACTACTAACCATACCACCGCTATCATATACCCAAAATACCCGCTAACCTATGCCCAGAAATACCTGCTAACCTATTCCTAGAAATACCCACTAACCTATTCCCAGAATTACCTGCTACCATATCAATGTTTGGGTCACGCAGTCTTATGAGGGGGTAGTTTCAAAACAAAGGGACTTAGTGGATTAGTTATGAGTTATGGAGGAGGACATCAGGGATAATTCGAGTAAGGAATTTGGTGGATGTATGTGACATTTCGCCTTATCAATTTATGGAGGTTGTAGGATGACTCAGATTTAATCTTCTTTGTGGTGTGCAGGGGAAAGAATTCATTTGGTTGCTTCTTTTGTAGTATTCATGTTCTAGCAGAGCACTAGTCGTTTGGCTTGTTTGGTTATGTACTCGGGACTAGCTTAGAGTGGGTGGCTCTCAATAATGATTCTAGTGGGTTCAATATGCAAGGTGTGGTGCCTATGGATTTTTAGGTTCGTTGGGCGACTAAGGATTGGCTTTTGTAGGAGAGTGTGGGAGAGACTTGGGATATTTATACCTTATTATTATCTATGTGATATGGTGTTAGAGAGATGGAAGAAACAACTTTGGATTCGCAGCCTCTTCGGCATGAGTGTATCAATTGGAGGTACTATTGAGTGCATGAGAGAGTATAAGATGGCTTATGGGTATTGAGACAATGTGGTCTTGTGATTCATATCACTCGGGATGAGTATTGATTGAGATCCATGGTGTGCTGGGAAACAGGGGAATTATTTTGAAGGCAAGTTAAGAGGAAATCTGAAGAAGTAGGGTCAGTTTAGTAGTGTCTTAGATCAGCATGGTAAGGGAAATGATTAGTTCCTTATGTATGATAAGGCCATACAGGTGTTTTGTGGCAATACTTGCGGGCTTGATAGTCTTCATGACTTAGTTGATTTAGAGGATTCGATTTTGATGGCTCGATTATGTGCAAACGGTTCCCAAAGAGTTTATGACGATTTCAACCTTGACTTGAGATTTGTGTCTTCTACGATTACGGAAAGTTGGATGCACGTTGCAATTTTTTCTCCTAAAATAAGATGAGTGAAAGTTTTCTAGCCGATGGAGTGCTTATTCTACGAGAGATTTAGGATTTATGATGGGATTCTCGTACTCCCGCAAGATAACATGATTGATGCAGTGAGCTTTATGGAACTTGTATTGAAGGGTCAAGGTCGTGGTTCAGTTTCGATAGAGATGTCACAAGTTTGAGGCAGCGAGGGAGATCTCAGATGTTCAGAGTATGATAGAACTATTTTAGAGTCACATGAGGCTGGTGTTTTTCTTGAATGAGGTATTATGTATTTATTTGCGAATGCTTGATTAGCACTACAATAATAGCATTGTTGGTAGCTAATGATGTTCAGATTTTGTTACTTGGGGCGGAAGGTTGTGGGAGAATCACCCGTGGGATGATGGTGTAGATGTAGTGTGCCTGTCATTTAAGTGGGAACGATTGAGATCATGTATGGAGATTCTGGTACTGTCGCAGATTGAAGAGTTTATGTCTAATAGGAAGACTATTTCTTTGGTTGTAGAATGTGGAAGTTTGTTCATGATTTGACGGTTGATTGTATGTTTCATGGATATAGTCATTGTGGATATTGAAAGGATATTTACCTATTTTAAGATGATCAGAATTGGTTTAGAGATCCATTGTTAGGCCTAATGTGAATGTATATTCTACACCAGATTGGATATGTTTATTCACCATAACATTTTTCTTTGGATAAGACTTCGGGCATGGGGATGTTATTCCATTTATCATTTATTTCATATGTTACTCTTTTATGCTATATGGGTTTAGAGGTGATTTTATTATTCTCACAAGAGTTGTGGTCCTGTGTAGGCTTTGTGGTGCTATAGGAGCGAGATGGCTCTCGAGGTGTTGCTTTGTTTATTTCACTTTAGTCATGTGTGGCCTTTTTCGTAGCGCATTATGTTATCTGTATCTCCAAGGTTATGTTTATGCACTTGACGTGCTTGTTGTTGGTGTACGTATATCTAGCGAGTATGAAAATTTGTCTTGATAAGTATTTCGATACAAATTATTATGTGTGGATTGGGTGGCACTCGCTACGGGAATGATGTTCGGATCGGGTTGCACGCCGCAATGTTACTATCTATGGATCGAATTGCACGCCAATGGTAAGATGTTGGGTACGATTCCTTATACTTGTTTTATGTATTTTGCTTCTCCTTTGTAGGATAGATTCATAGAAATTTGTTTGGTTGTTATATTTGTCATGTTTGTTGGATAGTTATGGTACTTGGTTTCCTCTTCTTATGGATTATATTTGAATGGTGGCATGTTGGCGCATAGATCGCATTGTATGAGATTTTAGATGGTATTTGATGTGGCATATCGTCTAAGCAAAATGTACTGGGTGAGACGAGGTTGTTGGACCTGGACCTAGTGCAATCGGATTGGTATAATGTTTGTCTAGAGGAGGAATGTCACTAATTAGTTCAGAATTTGGTAATGGGTCTTGTCGAGCGAGAGAAACCCATGACTTATTAATTTGATAGGTGGTTATGAGTTTCTCTACGTCTCTTTCTTCATTGGAGTATTGTGAGGTTTGCAACCGGATTTTTATGTGTCAGGAGATATATTATCGGTACCGGGTTTGAATATTAGTAGTTGTTGTGGTTGGAAGATATTACTTTGGGTATATGAGTTATGTGGTACATCGTGTGGTTACATCGTGGGTGTAATTATGCTTTGAGATGGCTCGTTGTGATTGAAATAGTGTATGTATGCAAGAATCGGACTTTATAGGAAATTCTAGATGTTAGAATTTGGTTCTAAGGCTGGTGGGCTAAGGTTGCAGGGAGGATCTTCAGTTCGAGGTGAGCTAATGTGCTTATATGAGAATTGAGGTGGTACGGGTACGTGCATGATGAGTTATACAGTGATTTGGCAGCTTGGGAACGACTCTTAGCACATTCGAGGACGAACATATATTTAAGTGGGGGAGAATGTAATAACCCGACCGGTCGTTTTGAGATTAGCATGACATTCGGTTGTTTGAGACCTTGAGTAGCTTCACATTATCCGCTATGACTTGCACATGTAGTTGGTTTTGATTTTCGAGAAGTTCAGATTTGATTTGGAAGAATAATTCTCATTTTTGAAGATTTAAGTTGGAAAGTTGACCAAGGTTTGACATTCAAATAAACAACCTTAGAATCAGGATATGAAGGTTCCTATAGGTTCGTAGGGTGATTTAGGGCTTGGGCGTATGTTCGGGTTGAGTATCGGGTGGTCTGGGAGTGATTTGGCACTTATTGTTGGAACTTTGGATTTTTGAAGGTTCTTTTTAAATTTACTAATTTTGACTTGAAATTGATTTTGGTGTTATAGTACTACGGGTGGTGTTCCAAGACCTTGGATATGTTCATTTAGTTGATCAAACTTGTGTGAGAATTTGGTCGTAATCCGGAATGTCTAAGTGTGATTCGGACACATTCGACGAAGTTCAAAGATTTGAAAGGTAAAAGAAGAATTTGGATCATCCATTCTCGATTTTGATGTTATTCGTGGGTTTTTGAGCCCTTGGATAAGGTATTGAGACCGGTTTGTATGATTGGACGGGATCCGCGGGCCTCAGGTGTGTTTCGGGGTGGTTTCGGATCATGACAATGTATTTTGCTATTGGTGGTTGCTAGTTCAAGTCTTGTTCTTTGCAAACGCGATGGGCAGCACATGTTCACGATGAAGGATTTCGTTGCTGGATTGTGCAACGCGAACGTGACCCAGGAGTCGCGAACGTGGAGAAAGAACTGTGGGCCAAAGGGATTTTATTCTACGCAAACATGACATAGTGGACGCGAACGCAATGAGTAGGCAGCTGGGAAGGTTGCCCTTCATGGATGTGACGGGTGCGACTGTGTCACGCCCAGAACTCGGGGAGCGCGACCGGCGCTCAACCTAGATAACACGGGAGAGCAAGCATGTACAATACCTTCTACCCGAACTTACTCATGAATAACAGTAAAATCCAATTAATTAATTAGGCAGGGAGGAGGATCAAGTAAACAGCAACACCAATTCATTATCAGCAGTTACATCATTTACAAGTTTCCAAAATACATATTTTTGCATAGTTTAATGTGGAACGTGTGATACAATTACAACATTACTAGATTGACTTTCCCCACACCAACACTATGTCTACGGAGCCTCTAATAGATACAAAAGAGTATGATGATAGTGTCGGTAACAAGGCTCCGTCTATACCTCAAAACATCGTAATACACAAGAAACAAAAGATGCACAACCCCAAAATGAGATGGGGCTCACCAAGTCAGCTGGGAAGATTGAGTACTGCTATCACTGGTCAGTATCCTTCGGTGTGGAATCACCTGCACCCATTAAAGATGCAGCGTCCTTGGAAAAAGGGACGTTAGTACATGCTGAATAGTACTAGTATGAAAACCAAACTCCTAATCATGAACATGGAAATACAGCATAAATATGATGAATTAGGGTGACAATAGAATAGCATGAATAGTCATTAATGCCAAAGAAGATTTATCAAGAGCTATCAATAACATTAATAGATTTTAAGACGAGAGTAACAATCTTTACACAAAGTGACCCCGCCCACCTCACCCCAATATATGCGGGTAGAGGTGCAACAATGATACCAATACCTACACAAAGCGGCCATGCCGCCTCACCCCAATTGTGCGGTGGAAGTGTAACAGCAATACCAATACCTACACAAAGCAGTCCTGCCACCTCACCCCAATATGTGTGGGTGGATGTGTAACAACAATACCAATGACAATCTCTATAGAATTTGGCATAACAATTTGTCAATGTAACACGACTTGAAATTATAACATGTAGATACACAATTCATAGTTTGGAACATGTCTTTAATCAATAACACAACATAATAAGAGCATTCAAATGCAAATTGAATATACATTTTGTCACAAAGCTTATTCAGAATAATTGACTTATGATAAAAATCTTGGAATTTACAAGGGTGATGTGGGGTTCGATTCTTAAAGAAGAGTTTAGCAGCATACCTCATTTGAGCTTCCTTAAACTGTAAAATGTTTCGAACTCTTAGCAACTTCGATCTATTTTAGAAATATGGCAAATTGAACCAAAATTAGGAAGATGATCATGGTTCTAGCTCATTTGAGCACTTTATCAAGCACTAGGTGTACATTAAGGTTTCAAGGTCCTTTTATGAAGGACTCTATCATCCCACAACCCATTATCTACCATTTTTAGTTCAAAAATCTTCCCACACCCCTTGATAACGCATGCATGCAAAATAAACAACTCCCATACCCAAGAATTATCTTACAAATTACCCATTTCTAGTTAAATTTCGAAATTAAGGACTAGGGTATAGAATCTTACCTCTAGGATGAAGACCTAGCGTGATTTCCTTGTTAACCTTCCAAGATTTGAGTATGGATTGAGGAATAATTTGTTGAGGAACTCTCTCCCTCTCTAGAGCCCTTTCTCACTCTCAAAATATCATGTTCTTCCTTAAGAAATGGTCCATAGAGTCTAAATAACGAAATGGGGGCGGGCTATAAAAACCAAAAACTGAAACCCCGAACACTATCTATGGTCGCGTATGTGAATGCATAATGCTTCTACTACCCATGAAATGGGCCGCGAAACCACATCCAAAAGTTTCCCAATTGACTGCCTCATTCTGCGGCCATTCTGCGGCCCGCAGAGTGACTCCACGGCCGCATAATGGAAAATGCCCTTTTTCTACAAAATATTTTCCTTTAACTCCCTAGTGCACTATTCAACCCATAAAGTCTGTACCGTGGCGAGCTTCTCTACTATCATTAACACATACGCCTACCTCGGCATAACAAAACTCTAGGTTTTAGGAAAATATTTACTGAGTTACAGACCGCGAATGCGAATACGAAGGAGGGGCTCATGGCTGGGGAGAATTTGGCCATCGCGAATGCGACTGGTAGCCCGCGAATGCACAGTGTTGAGGCAGGAAAACCTTTGTGAACGCGACCAGTGGCCCTCGAACAGGATGAAAGGTCGGGCAAAAGCTTTATAACTGTGAGCTCGGGGTTATGCTCATTTTATCTAATCTCTCTATCGATGTGATTTGGGGTGAATTTGAACGTAAGTGATTCCAACTTGTTGTGAGTTAAATACACGGATTATGCATGTATTTAAACATGAAAATTTATAGAAATAATGGGATATTGAAAGAAAATCAAGAAATGGTACTTTTGAGTTTTGACTGCAAAAGTGGGCATCAAATTTTGAATAAGTTATATATTTGAGTACGCGGTGCTATAGATAATATTTATCTTTGAGGATTTTCGGAATCCGGGCGCATGGTTCTAGGGGTTGACTTTGTTGAATTTTGTGTGGAGTTGAGAATTATTTATAATTATTAAATTATGAGTCTTTGAGTATATTTTGATTAATGTATGCGCTCTTTGTCTAGTTTTGGATCGTTTGGCATTGGTTTGAGGTTTTAGAGAGGCGTTGGAGCCGATTATCGGATTTCCAAGAAAGGTAAGTCTCCTGTCTAACCTTGTAAGAATAAATTTACCCTTGTATGTGACATATTTGTTACGTGCTATGTTTTATGGGAGCTACACACGTATGAGGTGACAAGTGTCCGTGCGTATGCTAGATTCTTGAATATGTCCTGGTAGACATAGACTCACACCATGCTTTAATTGTACTACTTGAGTTATTCTTGCATGTTTAAATACTTTAATTTATGTTTCAGCCTGAGACTAGAGTTACATAAAGTATTGAACTTTGCTATTATAGAAACTTGGCGGGCTACTTGGCGGGCTACTAGGTCTCTTGGATAACAAAGGAGGCATCACTACAGGAATATCCGATTTTCCCCTGCTGGTGACTGGAAAGCAATTTCCTAATTCTCCGGGATGCATTATTTCCAAAATTAGGGAGACCAGTAGGTTGAACTCAGGGCCAGATACTCTTGTCAATTCCCACACCTGCGAAAATATACCAATATTAAGAAAAGTACATAAATAAACAGTGCATCCGAATCGAAAATGAAGTTATTGTGATAGTTCGCTCGAAGGTCGCCCAGTTCGGCGACAATGGCTTTTCAGGTTCTGATGGAGGTGGAGGAAGGCCTAAAACTTTAGATGCCCAATCCACAATGTTGAAGACCCTGTTGAGCTCCAAAGCAGCGGATGCAAGTCATGGAGACGTTAACCAAAGTTCTCAAATAGAAAAATGAAGAGAAAGAGATGGTTAAGGTTAAGGTTCCTATTTTCGGGAACCAAAATTTATCTTTTGAAACAAGGTACTTGGTCTCTATTACCAAGGACCTCTCAAACTATCTTTGATTGAAGTCATTGCAACAATTGGTGTAGGGCCATAGAAACAAGGGCCGATCTACATGACGAGGTCGGGGTGCCACGCCACCCGCTCGTTTCGCTAAATGTTTTACTATGTATATAATATATCAGTGAAAACCTGAATATATAAAAGCAATGGCACCCGGAATTAACAAAGGCGATGTGGGTGCTAGTGGTTCAACTTCCAATTCTGAAGTTTGTCATTGACCTAGGTAATGCGAGATCAATTCCCTTAAGGAGCGTTTCCTTTTCTCTCTTCTTTTTTCCTGGTTTTCCTTATTTTTTTACTAAGGTTTTTCTTTATTTTGAGTTGGGCCTAGGGTCTCACCTCTTTATCCTTTTTTTCTTCCTTTTTTTTGCTAATAAGTTTCTCTCTTCTTCTTTATTTTTTTAAACTTTCGTACAATCTTTATTTTGTTTTTACTTTTTATTATTATACCTTACTTTATGAACAACCTTTTCCAAGTTAGTTAGCATATAATATCTCTTTTTTTATGACACAATATTAATTTAAATATTAAAAATTATTGGAAATGTCTTTTTCATTGACTTTTGAAAAAAATAACTTGATTAATAGTCATTTTGAGTTGATTATTATAGGTTAAACGTTGAAGGTTTTGCTTTAAACATATTATCATGTAACTCGACAATTAACATGTAAAAAATAACCCAAGAATGATAAAGATAACTTAATTTAGTCAAACAAAGAATATGTAGTATTCAGCTATTTTTAAGCAAAAAATTCATTGGAGACGCTCTTTCATGAATGTATATATATATATAACAAAACCGAACCGACCCATCCTTCCAATTCGGTCTTGTAGCTAGTTGTAGGTAATACTTAGAGGCATACGCATAAATTTTTATAAATGGCGTCAACATTTGAAAAAGTGAATAAATGAATAAATACCTATAGTGACAAAGTCAATTTTTGTCACGACCCAATTCTCCCTTCGACTGGGTCTCGTGACGGCACCTAGTCTAGACGACTAGGTAAGCCTATTACTTAAGCGAAATTTAGATAAAACAGGTAAATTAATAGTACGTGAAATAAATCATACTAAA